>BSSO01001319.1:0-24354 GCA_030267885.1 Mesembryanthemum crystallinum
TACCCGTGCAACCTAGGTTCGGGTTGGTTGCCAGTTGTCAATTTTTGGTTTTGAAAAATTTTCAACTCTTTGTAGAAATTTAATTTAAAGCTGAATTTTTTTTGTACTTACAGTTCCCTACTTCATTTTCAAAACTGAAAACCAAAAAAGTGGTTTCCAAAAACTGATTTTGAGTTTTCAAAAAAACTGAAAATTGGCAACTGGCAACCACCCCAAACAGGGCCTAACTTTTTCAAAAATTAGCCAAGAAAATTTTAAGTATTTAAACAATTAAAGTCGTTGGATTTAAAATACCTCAATAAAATTGACGAAATCCTATTATACCTCAGTAAAACATTATCCTTCAACTCAAACTTTTCAGCCATTAGAATTAACTGATGCAAAAACTTAATAGTAACTAGCTACATCATCCCAAGTATAATTATGTAAAATAAGTATAATATCTAGCTACATCATCCCAAGTAAAGACAAATAATTAAAACTAAAATCCAAAAAGCTAACACCAAATAAAATGCCTAATAATTGATGCTAAAGACCTAATAAGTAATGAATACTCTATTAAAAGCTTATCATAAGTTATACTTAAAATGTCCCTAATAATTGAGATTAAATTTAAATAACTAATATTGAAAAATCTAACTTCAATTATATAAATTTTAATACATGTTAGTATTAAGCTTCATTATTTATGCCATACAATCACATGCAACAAGTACATGAAAACTATAGTATTTGTTTTAAAATCAAACCCAAAATCAAACAAATTGAGTTGAATAATTATTATTATTATTATTATTATTATTATTATTATTATTATTATTATTATTATTATTATTATTATTATAGGAGACTTTGCCTTGAAGGCTAAGAAGTCCATGTATTTGAATCTTGACCCTTGCCAGTTGATGCCACTCCTTCATGATCATGCTTTTATTATTTTCCTTGCTGGTTATCTTAGATGTTAATCAAAGGAGAATGATTAAGACATTAAATCACTTGATCCGATTTATAAAAACTCACATTAAGTACTTGAGTATACTTGCTACATACTGTGTTAGAAAATGCTTGGAAGAAGATTTTAACCCCCTAAGAAAATAAGAAATAAAAACAACATATTTATGGACAAAAACATTGAGTTGGAACCTAAAAGTAGAATATTGAGCATAATATTAGTAATTTACGGGTTTTCCAACCTAGAAACTATGTGCCTATTTATTGTGCTCTTAATGTCTTTCTTTGATTGTAAAACTAAGGAAAATTTGCCGCCAACTCCCCTATATAGAAGATTTCTTGTAAAAAACCTTCTATAGAAAAAAACTTGTCAAGGCTGTCCCAAAGTTTTCCAAATTTTCAAGGGTCCTGTGCGTAAAAGAAAATGGGGCCCTTCTTATTAATAAGATATACAAATTTCAAGAAATAAATTTCATTTCATAAAAGAATTTTCTTTAAAGTTTGATAAAGACGAGGCCCATTCAAATTATATGCCCTGTGCGGTCGGTCACCTTACACATGTTAAAGGACAGGCCTGAAACTTATAAACAACCTCCCTATATGACAAAATCCTTTTAATAACCCCCATATCCGACGACTTTTTGAATATTCCGGTGGGTTTCTATTTTTTATGACATATTTGCCTCCTTCTAATACCTATGTACCTTTCCCCCTATATTACTTGATTTATTGCAAGTATCTAATCTCAGCCACTGTTCCCGCCTTAGATCTCTCTCTCATTCCCTTCAATTTATCACTTGTCTGGGTTTCATCTGTAAGATCAAATTAATTGAAAAATCTGCCCAGATAAATTCGTTCCCTCTAATTTCTTTATGTGTGTTAAATTCTTCTCATCTGATTGTATTGTTTAGTATTGATAATTAGGGTTAGAAATTGAATAAAGTTTATTGATAGTTGAATTGGATGGAAATAAATGGAAATTGTACATAGGAATTAGAGATGGGTAAAACGGTCAAAAAAATAAGAAACCCACCGGAATATTAAAAAATTGGCCGGATAGGGGGTTTACTAAAAGGATTTTGTCATATAGGGGGGTTCCTTACAGTTTTTTTTATTGTGTGGTTTCTCACAAGATAACTACTGTATAGGGGGGTTGGCGGCAAATTTTTCTAAAACTAACTTAATCCTAAGATATCACATTGGTATTCATGTGAAATAATGGAATAGAATTTACGATTTCTTCCAAAAAAGAAAAAAAAAATACAATGCTCAAATGGTTAGGAATATCGCTGTGCAACAATGTAATTGAGACTTAAAGTCTTTTTCTTTTTTTCTTTTTTTTTTTTGACAAGGACCAATACAAGCAAATTAAAACAAAAATGAAGAAAACTCTTTGCGACTTACTCTAGTGGCCAGTACATGAGCTTCCTCCACAACTACCCTACTTACCTTCCTTACCATGCAACAAGAAAAAGTATGATTCGAGCAAAAGTGGGAAGTTTAGATGATAAACTCTCACACCTCCAGCCTTGAGGTTGGGGGTTCGAGTCTCATTGCCTTACATTTCTAAGTAAAGGGTGAAAAAAAAAAAAAAACTGATTTTTACCACACTTTGCACGTCCTCCAAACTAAAAAACAAAATTTGTTTTAGATAATTCAAACTATGTGTGGATTGCAAAAAATAATTCGAACTTTATTATTTGTGGATAATAATCTGAACTATCACTTTTGATTGCAATGGGTGCACCAACCTTAACGAAATTAGTCTTCCCGTTAATTATTTGCTTTGCTATTCCTCAAGTCGAACTCCAAACAAATTGATAATCAATTTAACCAATGTTGTCTATTACATTCATCATGAGAAATTTGATAAATTTGATACAAGAAAGCTAAAATTGCTAAGGGTAGAGCACTCATTACAATCAAAGTGATAGTTCAAATTATTAGACACAAATAATAAAGTTGGGATTATTTTCTTCAACTTGGCAATAGTTTGGATTAATTTAAACCGATTTTCCAACTAAAAAAAGTAAAATAAAATGATAAAAAATTCATTTACTTTAGGAAAATTGGTTTCCAATAATCTAACCTTTCATCGAGTTACAAAAAATAATACTACCTTTTCATATTTGTAGAGAATAATCCCACCTTTCACTGTAGTTGCACGAGACAGTCTCGGATGAACGCCGTTACCTTTTCCGTTAGATTTTTATGACGTGGCGTTGACTATTATTTACTTTTCTTTTAATTGGATTTCTTTTTACGTCATTAAAATCTAATGGAGAAGGTAACGACGTTCATTCGAGATTGTCTCGTGCAATTATAGTGAAAGGTGGGATTATTCTCTACAAAATAATGAAAGGTGGGATTATTTTTTGCAACTCGATGAAAGGTTGGATTATTAGAAACCAATTAGCCTTTAATTTAAGAGTCAATTGATAGTATAAAGTCTATTTACTATAGAGTTGGGCCATTAGCAACTACTAGGTCAGAAAACAGTTTTTAGATGGTTGATCCATCATCACTGTATTTTTCTTCTGCTACTGGATATTCTTCTTAAGCCCAAATTATAGATGGGCTTGGGTTAGACAAACTTATCAGCGCTTTTATTTTTCGCTTGCTACTGGATTTTATTTCTTGAAAGGCCTAATTTATTGTATCTGGGCTTAAGTTTTTCTATTTCAGTATATGGGCTTGAGTTAGACAAACCCTAAATTAGATATGATTTCAGAATATCCCCTAATCTCTGGTTGCCTGCCTAAAAAAAATTTTCAGAGGGCTAATTACTATAAGTTGCTNTAGCTACGTAGAGTAATACTAATCTATATATAATTAGTTTAAAACACAAAGATTCAACCAGAGCTCGACACGTCAGCATGCCATGTCATCGCTTACATGTCTCATAACTTGATATCATATATTGACTAGGATGATTATGTGTTTGCCATGTCACTTGCTTTGTAGGCGCTACTATAAGACTATTTTAGTCATTTATGATTTACTATTAAATGCCATGAAGCTATTTATTGCATGAGTTGACTCTTGGACATCCAAGAATGTAAAGGTACGCAAAGTTATCTTACCCAATGGAATCCATCCTTCCCCCTCTACCAACATCAAGTAACAGTTACCACATTAAGTTCTAATTGGTCATCAATTAGTGGTATTAATAAATTCTCCTAATTGATTTGCAAAGAGGGCTTACAATCCCATGATCATCTTCAGAATACTGGAAATTTAAGGACTCTAAATTCACATTCAAGCACCCTAATCCACCACCAAATATGATACACCTCAATTCACAATATCATAATGTTTTCATAACTCTCTTATAATCACGAATGCACAGTTTCATCCCTTCATACTCATTCTCTCTTATTACACCCTCTTCATCTCCATCCCAATTTTATTAAATTTCCACCTTTTCTTTTCTATACTCTTTAATTCAGCAAATTGATTATTTTGCGAAACTAAATATTCACTTTTTCCCTGTTGATTGGTTATTTTTAATTTATTTTTAGTTTAGTTTCATGGGTTGATTAGGAAATTGAGATTTTGATATTTCTCAAATGGTTTGCGATCTAACCTGGTTGGAGATAGAGTGGCAAGTAATGACTAGAAAAAATGGTCGAGATGTGTTTCTCTAATTGCTTCAGGTGATGCCTATCATATTCAATTTCTTAAGTTAATATTGTGATTTGGTTAGACCTTAGCTTTTTTCAGAGAGTTTTTGTTGGAATATGAAGATTCTACTAGCATTTTATGGATGATTTCCTTTGCAATTGTATTGATGATGAAGTGTATGATGGCCTTAAGCGTGGAAGATATCATCGTTTGTAGAAAATGAAACATGTCATAGTCTTTTATATATATGCTTTGCATAATATTTGCCTTAAGCTAACATCAAATATACTAGGCACACTAATAGAGATCTTAAAAGTTATAATTGTATGTTCGTTGCTTACTATAACAATGTAAAAGCTAACCAGTTTGCTCCTAATCTTAACTTCTGATTGCAAACTTACGATTTTTTTGTTGATAATCACTTTATATCTTATGGGTATTCAAATATGTTGCAGAAATGGGTTAAAAGGTAATTTAAGGCAAGATTACAAGCTTAATTAAGATCAGACTTATTTGATTACTCACCAATTCAGTAAATATGAAAAACTTCCAGGTACACCCTCTAAATCCCAACATAACAAACCCAAAGAAAATCACAAGTATAAATTAGATTAGGATGTAAGTTTGTGAGTATCAATATTTAACAATGTCGAATCAATTATAGGTTTAACCCGTGCATCGCACGGGATCACGAACTAGTTAATATGTTATAACGATTAGTGATGACTGATCGGTTGTTTGGTCATGACTTTTATTTTTTCTCCATTTGGTCATTATTTATATGTGCAAATAATTTTAAAAAATTAACGGCTCAGATTATCCAAATCATTATCAATGGCCAAGAGCATTAAATTATAGTGGTTAGCCATAAATATAGTGCCCGTTTGGCCTAACTTCTACTTTTCCCTTTACATTCATTCTCCACCACCCTTTCTTCCACCACCTCATCCACCACTTTTGACTTATAAAAAGTTAAAATAGGGATAGAAGTAGAAGCTCTTAGTGGCTGGAAACCAATAAATACGCTTCAATACCGGCATACTACCTCATGAGCTATGCTTCATTGGCTAATTTAAACATTTTTTAGTCCCCAAAATACGTACTCGATTAATATATTCTTTCAAAATAAATATAAAAATCAAAATTTATTCTATAAGAAATATGTATATATTTAAAGTATGAAAAATATAGTTCAAAACATTTAACAGGTAGATTTTTTTTTTTTTAAAAAAAATTATAACATTTCACTGCCTCAAATGCATTATATATCTAGAGAAAGTTCTGATTAAACATATTTAGTTAGATTGACTTCAAAAATTCAAGTTGAACATATAACACAAAATACAGCCAGTAAGTATTACTAATAATTTGCTCCAAAAGTTTTGCTTCTTCATGGGCAGAAAGTCCAAAACCCATATTTAGGGATAGATAATCCCATATTAGCCTAATACAAGTTGGAAGGTTTAATAGTAAATCGAGTCATTTTATAGAAATGACTCGAGTACGTATATACATATTTGGATCTAAATTCCTGTCCTTAGTTCTTTAAATGGATAATCTATATATATATGATTCTTGGTTTAATAGATCGATGGTTATTGCTTTTAAATATCAGAGATACTAACACTTGAAATCAACACATAAAATTTGAGGTGAAATTGACATTAATGGAATTAGATGTGTAGAAAAAGACACTGTACTATACCAATATATAGTATATATATATATAAGTTCATGATCAGTAGGTCTTGAAGTTGAATAAGCTAATGTTTCCGGGACAATTTTAGGCTAAAGGCAATTAATTAATTAATTAATTAATTAAGTAATATTATCTTTATGTACTTATAATAGTATAACCCTTGTCCACAATTCTTGGCATGCTAAAGCAGATAAGTCTGAAATCTCAATCATACATACACGTTTACTCATCATAATACGCATCAATTAAATTGTCTTTCCAAGATATATATATATATATATATACACGGGACCAACAAAACTCACATGCCTCCTGTTACAACTTACTTGGTTCTTCCTGTTCTCATTTTGTAGTAAGAGACTTAGAAGTGCAAAATAACAACAAAAGCATTTTCTTTTGTTTTATTGATATCCAACCAAAGTTTTAAAGTAGTAACATCAAGATTGAAGAAACTATAGAAGATAAGTTAAACCATATACGTGATATAAGCACATTACAGAAAATTTGAAGGAATAGATTTTTCAGTCTAGTTGGTAGTTTTAGTACTCTTGCATTCAATTCATAGCTCGTTTTTTTGGTTGAAGAGAGAGACTTGTTACCCCCACTATATATGTGGTATAGTTATATGGTTCATCTTCCTTCCCTTACTTGGGCCCTTACACTTACCATGGACTAATGGTCAACTAACTGGGCCTTTCAGGACGATCCTTTACCGGTTCATTAAATTACTAATCACTTAAAACTGATTTGCAATTCTTTTATTCTACTAGTAAAGTTATCTTATTTTGATTTCAGATAAGATTTAAATATAATTAAATGAAAAATCACTGCTTAGATATTTATGCACATGCATTTAATTAAACATATACAAAATCAGTAGAATTTGTCTCATTTTATATAATCCACCATATAACCATACATATCCCATTAAATTTAAAATAAAAATATCAACAAATTCTCTTGTTTTTTTTTTTTTTTTTTTAAAAAAAAAAGAAGACTTAAATTGGACACATGTTGACCAATGTACCCGAAATTAAATCGCTATCAAAAATTCGCCGCCCGATTATTATGGTGATGAAAATGCAGGTAGCTAATATAAAATATAAATGCATATGAAGAACAACAAGCTAACTACCTAAAACTGAAATGTAACAATATAATCTTCATTTCTTTTTTTTTTCACTTAAATTACTATTTCATTATCTCATACATAAATACGATGATTGACAGGTGTAGGCAAACTGCTTAATTATTGACATGGCAAATAGCACATACATGCTAGCTAACAAAAATGACTATAACAATCATAATCATAAATCATAAATATGATAATGACACTATGGTACAAATTTCATCAACATGTAAATTTTATGTGTTGTTTGTTTTTGGACCCACTTTTTTTTTTTTTTTTCCTTGGCATAACTTTATAGTCTAAACTCTAAATGTAAGACACCTTACTTGACCACCATGATTTAATTTCTTTTATTTTCTTTTTTTTTTTTTTTTTTGGGATATTAGGTTGACCAATGACCACCTTGATTTCAAATGTTGCTATTTTTATGAGTTGCTTGGTTATATAATTGAGTTGAAATTTTGTTAGCCAGTGTTAGGTGCACAAACAAGCTAGCTACCATTGGCCAAATTTAATCCTTGCATTATTATTCATTATAATGTCACATGAGTGTTTACACATGCAAATTAAACACGTTTTCTACCAATTTTGAGAAGTTAATGCTTTGCAAATTGCAAGCCATTCATCAAGTCAATGTATCGGTCATTTTGTTTTAACCAATGTTTTGGTCCACCTCTTAGCTTGTAATTTGTGAGTTCAAGTTTTAGTTTACGTGACAAGTCTTTGTACTCCATATTTTTGGGGTGCAAGCTGGACATTTAAGGGATTGTTTGTACTCATAATGATTGTGTGTGTGCAATTTGGATTTGTTCTCTCATTATGCCTTCAATTGAGCTTTTACTTGTATGAGAATTAAATTTATAATAGTATTATGGATGATTATTGGAGTAATAGTATGGCTTTCAATTTGGTAACTTTAGATAATGTCTAGGAATCCATATTAGTTGTTTATGCATGGTTACTGACGATTTGAGGTGTAGTATTTCACTGAAAGAGTATTGATATCTTTATTTATTACATAAATTCGAGTTGGTAAAAAGATCATGTCATTTCTTATAGGTTTCTTCCTTTTCTGGTTGTCTCTCAACTTGTCAGCCTTACGACTATATACATTTCTTCATCTTTACTCCAGTTTGACCGCATGCATGCAAAACCAACCAATTAGGATTTATTGCCAACAGTATTAGCCTTATTAATGGCAATATAGTGGATTGCTCATCTTCCCTAGAAAATATTTTTGTTCTCTCTTTCTTTTTCTCCACATTCCTTTAATTCACACTCGTTTCCGATCCCCACATAGATAATAGATCTACTAGCCCATTCCAACTTTTGGCATCTACCGACTATTGTGTCTCACCATGTCTAGAAATTTCATAAGAATAGGACATGTATAAGATTAGATTTTGTATGAGATTGGTCCATCATCTGAACCACCATACAACTAAGGAGTAACACGTGCGCTTTAATTTAAAGAATGACTTCAACTTTTAGTGTAGTAATTCTCTAAGTTGACTTTCAACTTTTAGAGGAATGACTTTTTCACCTCATATGGGTGACTTAACTCCCACCTAGTCAATCATAAAATTAATACAAGACGTTATGCATGTATAATAGGTTTCAGTCACTTATTATATGTCTCATATATATTGTCAATTCAAGTGACTTTTCATTTGTGCAACAACCTAATTGTATGTGGTAGTCTAATGTAGGGATTAATTGGGTGTAGTTTCGACACGTTATAATTGAAAAATAAATTTTAAAAAGCTAAGGGAGAGGGTCGAAGCAACCCTACAATAACACCCCTGACCCCACTGTGGCAATTGAGGAAGAAAGTTGTCCGTATATTTAGAGCCATGGCCCTACAACAAAATACATTTTAATTCTCGTTAAATTTTTCATTAACTGATCTATTAATTCATCAGAATTGATAATTTTCTTAATAATTTGTGTTGAACACATAATTTGGTGATCTTGCACTGTACTATATGCTGCATAGTTATAATTCACTACTATGATGTAGATTATATATAATATAGTCCGATCCGTAGAATACCATATGACTGGTAATATTCATATAAATTGTACATTAAATACATACAACTACCATCCATATAGTACACGTTTGACAAATCTACTACTCAAAATAATAGTAATACTATTATTGTCAAAAGAACAAGAATGTAAAACTCGTGTATGATGTCACCAACAAGAAAAATTAAATTAAAGGATGACTCAAAGTACTACGACGGATCTTAAGAAGCATCCTAGTTCACACACATATGGAGTACTTGCAATGTATACATAATAAATCAACGTCAATTCTACGTTGAATTTATAAAGCTAAGGTTCGTTCACTAACTTTAAAACATCACATGATGATGATCGAATAGTCGTTGTTAATGTTGGCTTTAAAAGGTAGATATCTCTTATTATTTTATTACTATTATACTACATGTAAACTTATAGTACTTCTCTACGTAAGATTTATTGTATTGTTTAAATATATTAGTAGTTGAAATTGGAACACGGTACTACCTGTAATTGTTAAGCAGTAGCTCACCAAACTGTAACCTACCAACATTAATAATCCCTCACCCTCTTAGATTATACTTAATGGCTAACAATCAAGTTGTGTGTTGTATGTTATATATTTCTCTCTCTCTCTCTCTCCTTTTTTTTTTTTTTTTTTTTTTTAAATTAGACACCTATATTTGAAATTATGATCATTTGGACATTAACAGTCCAAGATGTTGAATTTGATACAAATAATCCCAACTATGCATATATTGGACAAATATAACCCTGATATTTCCATTTTCGGATATAAATGGAGAATAAAATATGAGATTTTATCCATGTCAAATTTAGTGATTTGGATTATACGGTTTTCCACTTTTTTCATTTGTCCTTGAAATAAATATTTTGTAGATTCTCGTAGATGAGAGGTAATTAAACTCTAATAACTTTTTTCATTTATTTTTTGAGCTATTAAACCCCTACATGTAAACTTAAATGGAGTACTAATCATTATTTTTGGTCCAACAGAGCCACAAGGCCAGTACAAGAAATTTACTTACAACAGGAAATAAGAGAATCGAACCTGGGACCTAATGTATGTAGGGCCTCAATGTTAACCACTAGCTAGGCTAAGATCTCATCGGCAATAACTTGTTACTATTGTGATCCCTTTGTTTTATAATAATGTAAGTCATCAACTTTTATTTTTTGCTATCTTTTAGGCAATACTTTAATTAATTACTTCGTTCATGATAGTTTAATTTTACCAAAAAGTATAAATATTTAAAATTTTTTTAAAGTAATATTTTATGATAAACCTAGCTACAGTGGTATCAATTTCGTGTTATAAATCAAAGTACACTTCAATGAATCGTCAAAGACGGTAAGTTTTGACTATATGTATATACATAGCAATAGTGATTTATATTATGAAATGAAGGGAGTAAGTTATTATCGCAGCAATTTGAATCAAACTCAATTCAAAGGACCACATAACTAGAGATGTTCATCAACTATATACTACAATGAACTGGCAACAAGTTGCAAAATTTGGTATATATCGAGTATTATTGTGCTCTTTAGTGCTGTTTCCTTTTTCATGAACCCCTCTAATTATTTAACCTACAACTCAAAAGAAGGCATAATAAGAGTAATTAGATTGGATAAGAACTAAGAAGTCTACTACCTAGTTGTTAAGTTTAGCTTTCAGTTCCGCTTTTTTTGTTGCTTGATTATAACGTTCAACTAGCTTAGTTATTGCAAAACTAATACCAACAAATTTATGCAACGGGTGAGAATCCTCTCCATCACCCTATTTCCCCCATTTACGCATTACCCCTCTGCATGATTGACACGTGGACCGTTATACATACTCTTAAAATAAATACAAAGTCATACCATTTTCCTCTTATCAATCATCTAAACGGGTAATGCGTAAATGGGAGAAATGGAATAATTGAGAGGATCCTTATCCTTATGCCACATATCACACATATTTGATAGTATTATAACCAAAAGATGTCCAAATTAAATACCCAGAGCCTGACCAAGCTTAATTAGCTTCATGACTAGCAACTTAATTAAATTAAAATGGAGCATGTGTGCGTGGGGAAAGTGCTGCGATGGATAATTTAGCTAGTTGGAGTTTTGATAGATATAAATTGTAAATTATTTGTGGTCCTTTTGTGATGGATCATTTAGCTAATTGGAGTTTTAATTGATGGATATATATTGTAAATTTGTGGTCCTTTTCCTTTGTTATATCTTAATTATATGATGGTATTTGTTAGGCTTGGCAATGTCTGACC
Organism: Mesembryanthemum crystallinum; assembly: GCA_030267885.1. NCBI lineage: Eukaryota > Viridiplantae > Streptophyta > Magnoliopsida > Caryophyllales > Aizoaceae > Mesembryanthemum > Mesembryanthemum crystallinum. The sequence continues at coordinate 11,732 of BSSO01001319.1, forward strand.
CGACCCGAAAACCCGACCCGAACCCGACCTAAAGTTACTGAGAGAAACCCGAACTCAACCCGACCCGACCCGAAATCGACCCGAACTCAACCTGCTTTTAAATTTTGTTAAAAAAGGTGATTTTCTATCATTTCACATCATTTTTGATGTGTTTAAGCAATAACCCGAAATTGACCTGATATTCAACCCGAACCCGATCTGCTAACCCGAATTGCCAGGCCTAGTATTTGTAACAAGAATTGGTGGAATTTGCCACACTAAAGATGCATGACAACTACATATATAGGTTACTAGTAATAAATAAGAATGGTATATATTAAAGGTGAATGTCTTCTTATTTGGCAAAATGAGTTGCCTATTAAATAATATGTTGATTTTGCCGTTAAACAAAAAAAAAAAAAAAAAAAAAAAAACAAAAAAGGTGAATATTATGTCTTCTTTTCTCAATGAAACAATAACCTGCAATGTATTTGGTAAAAAATGCTAAAATATATGGATTTAATTTCCAATCTGAATTAGAAACACATATACTCACTCCGTCCATCTCAAATATTGTCAAACCACCCAAAATATTTGTCCATCTCAAATGTTGTCAAACCAATTTTATCCTACATACTTTCCAATAATACCCTTGCACTATAAACCAAATAATATAAAAAAAGTCAACAATAAACCCACTTTTCAATTTAAAATTAGTTTATCTTACCTCACCCTTTCTTTTTCTTTCTACCCACTATCTATTCTCTATCTATCTCTCTCTATCCACTTCTATATTTAAATGTTTAACTCCATGGGGCAAATTTGGAAAAAAAAAAAAAAACCTCTCCTCTTTTCTTTCTTAATTTTCGTGCAAATTTGGTTCAACATTTGAGATGGGCGGAGGGAGTATAATATAGCCACACTTCATGGGCAGTAGTAAGATTTGATCACACCATAATTAGACCATAATTATTAAAAATAACATTTGTGAGTCACATTTTCAAAATGGGCTAAACTTCGGGGAAATAGGAAAAAATTTATAGATTTTGATGTATTCATTTTGGTATTGTCATTTTACGTATATATAGTCCAATGTAATTTGGCACTTTATTTCAAATTAGTTCAGTTCAATTCTATTCAACATCATTCGATTGGATTGAAACGGGTATCAATCTCATGTTCTACTCTCTCCGTAAATATTCATGCTACAATGCTACCCAAATAGGAGTAACTACTATTAACTATAGATCAGAGTAAGTGTGGAAAGGAAGAGAAAGTGAAACTTACATACATACATGACATTCTAATCCCTCCGTAATTCTTGTGTGAATAGTGCAATGTAATTAAGGGCAAAATAGTCCAAATACACCCTCCATAAGGAAGAGAAAGTGAAACTTACATGTTTCTCACACGCACTACCCATTAGTTTAATGTTTATCAATCAAGGGCAAAATAGTCCAAATACACCCTCCTTAATTCTTGTGTGAATAGTGCAATGTTAATGAAAGTGAGGGACGGAGGGAGTATTTTAATTTGTGAATAAGTCGATCCCCACCACGAATTGATTACCCCAACAGTTTGATCCACGTACTTACGTTCGAGAAATGTTATTATGTAATGCATGCATTATATTGCATGGCATGGGAAATTGGATGTTGATGAATTATTTCTACCACTGGATCGATCATATATATTAATTCATGTCATGATCAGGACCTTTAATTTGTCAGAAAAACTTGTGGTAGGAATTAACATAACTCTATCATCGGAAATGACTACTAATGCCACGCAATGCACTTTTATTTGTTTGGCAACAAATCGATCATCATATCATCTAAGTAAAATTGTTGGTAAATACTTATAACTTTTGTTGTTGTTGTTGTTGTTCGTTGGAAGATCAGATCATTCAATATCATACAAGTCATTTTTTGTTTTGTACATTTTATATGTGCGGTTTGCATAAGTTCAATTTTTTTTTTTTTTTAAAGATGGTTTATCTATGTTAAATGACTAGTACTAAAGATACACATCAATTTCTTTTGTCGTTATTATCAATAGGTCAACGACGTATATGCATCACAAATACATGAATAATTGAGAAGTGTTGGAAAGTGAATCTGGTACATAGAATGTGAATAATAATGAATAATGTGAAAGACTAATTTGTAAAAAACTAAGACTATATATAAAAGGATATTATAACGTGCTCGATTGTTATCTTTATCTTAACGGTCATCAAATAATAAGACTCTAAGTTTATTTGAAAATCTATCAATAATGAAAATATACTCCATAAGAGCAAACCATCATTTGATGTTGTATCTCCATCTAGAAAGTTGAATATACTTAACTTTTTTTTTTTTTTTTAAATATACTTAACTTTTTTTTCTCTGTTGTGCATTGTTTAGATAAAACACGAAGCTCCATTGTTTTTTCGCAACAAATTGGATTATAAAATTTGTCTTTTACTGTAGTCCTCTCCTATACTCACTCATGATTCATTGTTGTTATTTTTTTTTTTTTTCATTTTTATTCCTTTGTTCTTGGAAGTTTCATTTTTTTATTTTTTTTTTGAAATGGCAAAACAACCAAGATAATCCACTACGGGATTACCCTAAAGCGTCATTAATTAAGAACTTAGTTAAAGACTGGTCGAAAAAATTCGACCAAAGGAACAACTGTATTAAATGTTTTTGATTCTTCATTATCCTTCCTTTATTTCTTTTGTTTTTTTTTTTCCTTTTTCCCCCCCTCTGATAGACTAATAATTGTGACAGAAAAAAAAAGGAAAAATAAATAAATAAATGAGTACTACAAATAGAATAAAATAGAGTCGAAATAGGTTTTCTGAAGTTCTGGGAAAGATTCAGTGTGTAGAAGTCCAGATGTTGACACCTAAAGCCCTTTTGGGCCTTGGCTGCTAAATTTGATTCCTCCAGCCTTCCGATGGGCCCCGCAGAGGATGCAAGCTAAGCCAGAACCCAGAAGGCAACTGGCAACTTTATTTGTCCAATACCGATATTGCCCTCATCAATTTGTGTTTCATGTCATCATCCTACTTATGCATTTAGTTCAACTGAAATTATGTGTTCAATTCGCCTTAAAGTAGCTGAACTGAACTGAACTGAACTAAATACACGTGTTTATAATGAATTTTGATCTCTTCTAATACTTGACTTCGTCCCTGTTTATCAAATTAACACAATCCATAAATAATTCAGATTAGAAATCCAAAAATCAATAGAGTATATGATTATTAACCCTCATGCAAATTTTTGTGATTGAAGTATTTGAGTTAAAGAGGATTAATAACCTTCATGAATCAAACAAAATTTAGGCTATATTCTTTTCACCTTATTTTTCGTTAAATTTAGTTTAATTCAGTACAATTCAGTTAAGTTCAGTGCAATTCAATTCAGTTCAGTCCAATTCAGTTCATGTAGGAACGCATCACTAAAACAACTTTTATTCAAATATAATTTAACAATGATTCATTTGTCTTTGGAAATATTTCGATGAATACTTTTAAATTAGTCCAATATTGAATATGTTTTAACAAGTTATAAAGGGCTAATGGTTAGATTGAAAAAATCAAATCAGTTCAGTTCAGTTTATATAAATTCAGTTTAGTTTTTTTCAGGTGAAGAGAACATAGCCTTAAGCTCAAAATCAAACTTGTGAATTTTGAACTCTATTTTGGCCATGCATGGGTCACCTTGAGGTCAACTCTCATTGAACTTGAAGCGTAGGTTTCAGATTATTTTTTCTTCCAAATACTATCGTTTGGCCTTGGGTCAAAAGTCGGTGTCAAAATCGTATCAACTTGGTCATAAAAACAAAGACAAAAACTCAATTTGTTAACCAAAATTTCACTCCAAGAGAAACTTCCACGCCTTTAAATTTGTCAATTGATGGGCAAGATGGTAGCACAACTATTTTTGTTTGATTTCTTCAATTTGAACTCAAATATAATTTTTTAGTTGAACTAAAATCTTCGAGTAACCTCAACAATAAATTAATAGATACTTCCTCTAACTTGTTTATATTGCTATGGTCGGCAAAACACATCTTATATCAATTTTGATTTCGAAGATTATTTAACATTTATTGTTAAAACACATAAATTTATTGTCAAACATATCAAGAGTTGGAAACCACAGTCAAATGTAACCAAACCAAAATATATTTGACCTAAATTAAAGAGTGATTACACGATTATTACTTTTCAAACCTCCGTTAAAGAGTAATTTTTGAAATTTATTATATTCTTCAAACCTACACCTGGATTTTGGATTGCATATAGTTTTTGACATAAACACAAGTATATGAATTCTTACTAATTAAAGTCAATAAGGGAACCCAAGTAATGGAGAAAGTTGAGAAAGCAACCAAAAAAAAAAAAAAGAGAGACTATTGTCAATTGGGGATCTAGGTAAACAACATGCAAATAATGTACTAGTAGCTCAAACAGTTATAAACTTTTGAAGGGATAAGGGTAAAGAAAGACATAATATTAATTTAATTGATTTATCATATACATACCCCAAGGGAAAGAAGAAGAAGAAGAAGGAAATCAAAACGTTTAATAAGAAAACGTAATCACAACTTAAAACATTGAATTCCTGAATAATAAGTGCATCTTATGATTAAAACTATCCTCCACAATAAATAAAAATTGGGAATATTATTAGTGTCTAATTTTGTGTTAGTATTCAACATAACCAATGAACCTTTTGACTCAATGGCTCCATGGCTCCGTGATTGCTTCCACATAGGTTCAAGATTCATTTTATTGGATTTCCATAAAAGGTTAATTTAGAGGGCCAAGGAGTAAAGATGGTTCCAAACCCTACAAACGGACCGATTTAATTCATGATGCACAGACCATCTTGAGACATCCTTATCTATTTAATCTAATGACCATCAATTAAGATAGTACTATTATGCTATGTTGATTCCAATCGAACCATATTCGAATTGATTGAATAATAAGAAAGTAAAAGTACTTGTAGACTGCATAATTGAATTGAGGTGTATGTTCATGTAAAACAAGTTAAAAAACATTAATACACGAGAGAAAAAGTAATTTAAAAAACTAAACTAAACTAAACTAAACTCAATATAAATTAACACGATAATATGAGCACTCCTTAAATACAATATGAAAACGACGAAATGAACAGAGCGTCACATCCCGGAGGGCAAGAAGGGGAAAAAAAATAGGGGGTTAGAAGTTGGGGCAATGAAACTTTAAACAGAGAGAGGCGGGCGGGAGGGGTGAGGTGGAAATTGGAATCCTATAAGAAGCAGCACCTGGATTTGCTTTTCCCTTCGCCACCAATTAAAACCCCAAAATTAAAACTCTCTCTCTCTTGTTTTTCTCTCTCATCTCTCTATTTTTCTCTCAATCAAACTTTGTCAAGTGTTTGGATTTTTGGCCGAAGAAAAATTCTCCCTCATACGAAACCCACCCCAAACAACACATAACAAAAAAACCCAACCCAACCCAACCCAATTAGTAGTTGTATTTTATTTTATTTTTCTTTTTTACTAAAAAAGAAAAGAAATTTTGATTATTCTTATTCCTCTAAAAAAAACTGAAGAAAGAGAGAGAAGATACGAGAAAAAACCAAGAGAGAGAAAACATAACAAAAACAGAGGAGAAGAAGAAGAAGAAGGCAAGGGGGAACAGAACGGCAACGGAACTCATCCAATCTCTTCCCACTTCTCTCTCTCTCTCTAAAGCTTACAATTTCAAACCAACTTTCTTTGGAAAATTTGTCGAAATCGAGGTGCGTTTCTCTCTCTTGATCTGATTGTTTTTGGACTTTTTTTTTGTTGTTGATGTTTTCTTATGGTGGTGATGATTCATGGTTTTTGCTTCAATGGCTATGAATTTGAAAATGCAATGGCTGCATTCAATGGGGTTTGCTTTTGTTTCAGGGTTCTCTGTTCTTTTTGGTGTTTTGAGTCCAGATCTGAACTCGTTTTTGAGAAATTTATTAATTTTGGGTTTATTCTGATTATTGTTTTTTTGTTCTATTGTGTGATGCCAGCTCATTGTCTTCCCAATGGCTTATTTTTATTTTTTATTTTTTATATTAATTGACAATTTTGTTGTAATTTTTCGCAAATTTAGTGACCTAAATTGAATAGACTTCCCAGGAAACAAAATTTCTTCAATCTCTCTGTAACCCTTTATTTTGGAGTTACATTCTGGCAGAAAAATCTTAAATTTCATTCAGGTTCTGGGTAGCAATTGTTTTTCCTGTTTATTCATATAAACATATTTTCTGGATTGGGGTTGGCATCAGAATTTCTGACAATATATTTTGTGTGCTTGTGTTTGTTTTTGGTTCTGTGGGGTGGTCCAGTTTACTGCAGAAAGTTAGTAGAAATGCCCTTTTCATCATATATATATCAACCTGCTATTCCTTTGCATTCATATCTCACATTGAATGCTTCATATTATAATTTATCTGATTTTCTTTTTCCTTTTTGTGTCTTTGATTGGGACGGAACAGGTTCATGCGCGATTCATAATGCTGCTTCATGAGGCATTATTGTTAGAATCTTGATTTTGATTTCATCCAAGTCATCGCAATTATCGACATTTAAAGGATTTGTGATATTGTGGTTTGGGTTATTTGTAAGCACTGATTAGTCTATTGGTGGGTATTCTGAGATATTCATCATGGTTGCCACAGCTGCAACTTCTGGTATTTTCCCTGTTGCCCCCTTGCCTTCCGACTCGGGCTCGAATCCCTCCTCCAATAAGCTTGGGTCCTCGAACTTGGATGCTCGTGGCCTTAAGTCGAAATCTGGCTCATCTGGGGGCTTACAAGTCAAAACCAATGCTCAAGCTCCGTCCAAGATCAACGGGACCTCGGTCAGCCTTTCGTCTGCAAAGGAAGCACTGAAGAGCGAGGATGAGACCCCTTCTTATCCTCCCCCGAGGACCTTTATCAATCAATTGCCTGACTGGAGTATGCTTTTAGCTGCAATTACTACCGTATTTTTGGCGGCTGAGAAGCAATGGATGATGCTTGATTGGAAACCAAAGCGCACTGATGTGATTATGGATCCCTTTGGTCTGGGAAGGATTGTTCAAGATGGGTTTGTCTTTAGACAGAACTTCTCTATTAGGTCTTATGAGATAGGGGCAGATCGGACGGCTTCAATAGAGACGTTAATGAATCATTTACAGGTAGAGTTGAAAAAATTGGAAAGTGGTTGACTGGTGGTTTTATGGAAAATCTACTCCTTGGTAGCTGCAATTGGTTATGAATCTCTGCATATTTGGTATTCTTATAACATGAGCTTTTATTTTGCAGGAAACAGCACTTAATCATGTCAAAACAGCAGGGCTGTTAGGTGATGGATTTGGTGCAACTCCAGAGATGTGTAAAAAAAACCTGATTTGGGTGGTTACGCGTATGCAAGTTCTTGTGGATCGCTATCCAACTTGGTAAGGGATGGGAACATTTATTGATCCACTTGGATAATGAATTGAGTCTGCCTAATTAGGGTATTGTTTTGCGATTGTTACGCCTGAGTCAGCGAGTTGTGAATTTTTTGTAGTCTGTTGATTGCTTGCGTGATATGTGCGTGTATATGCATAAATCATCTTTCGGAACTTGCAAGTTGGTCTCTGGATGTCATGTTTTTTTTTTTGATGGCTATCAATCACATCAGTTTTGCTTTAATTTGGGTTCAGTTTACTTTCCAAATTATTAGCTGCACAACTATTTAAGATTCATCATCTCACTTTAGGGTCTGTGTGCTGATGGATTTGCGTCATCTGCATACCCATACTCTATTGCTTTTAGTGAGTTGAATTGACATGCTGCAAAATAAATACGGCGATATATTTTATATATGCTCTGTTTTGATGATTGTTCTTGATGGACATTGGTCAAAGATGTCAATGTAGAATGGAGGAGTCATTTGAACTTTGCTTATGGAACTGAATTAACTTGGAAGTTATTGGATTAATAATTTAAACTTTTTTTTTATTTTATTTTACAGGGGAGATGTAGTTCAAGTAGACACTTGGGTTAGTTCATCTGGGAAAAATGGTATGCGCCGCGACTGGCTTGTCCGTGATTGTAATACTGGTGAAGTTCTCACGAGAGCCTCAAGGTCAGTTAAACCTTCATGAAGTAGTATGCTATGGGCTTCTAAAAGGCTTTTGTATTTTTTGTTTTTGTTTTTATCTCATTGAATTAGTGGAGGAGACTGCAGTATGTATGGAGAATGAGTAGAGAACTTGATCGTATAGTAGTTCTATCATTCTATGTATTTGTGCTGGAGACTTCATGATTCTCAAACATCAAGATAAACCTTAAGAAATTGTTTTGAGATGATACTGTGGAACTGTATATGTTTATACTATTAATACTAAATAGTGAAGTAAACACTGAACCACGAGTTCTTTTCGTAGCTATACTATGTTACATGGGTATGCCAAAATTAAGAATACTTTGTTTGAAATGTTGCAGTGTGTGGGTGATGATGAATAAACTCACAAGGAGATTGTCCAAAATGCCAGATGAAGTACGTGCGGAAATAGGCCCTTTCTTTGCAGATACTCCTCCTGTTATTGGTGAAGATGGGAGGAAGCTTCCTAAACTTGACGACAACACTGCTGAGTACATCCGTAAAGGTCTTACTGTAAGTTGCTCTTTCTGCCTTCATATCCTCCTTGTGTTTTGAAATTTTGACTAAGATGGCTACTGACCTAACTTAGTAATATCCCCTGGTTGGATCATTCTTATTTCTGATGATGGTTCCACAATCTGCAGCCTAGATGGAATGATCTGGATGTCAATCAGCATGTCAACAATGTCAAATACATTGGTTGGATTCTTGAGGTGAGGTTTTCTTCTTATTCAGACTGATTCAGTCCGTTCTATACATTGAAGAATGTGCTAAGTTGCCAATAATTTCCTTATGGCTCTAGCATTTTGTTTTTCTTGTTTTCTTCATGTTTCTATCTTTTCTTCTTGGTGTTTTATTATTCCATATTTTTGTTCAATCTTCTTTCATTATGATGTTGCCAATTACAAGTTCTTCCTGTGCATTGTCTGAAACTTCCATTTTTGTTCACCGTATTCCTCAGCACAGGGAAAAGGGGGTGGGCTTTTCTGTTTTTTTTTTTTTTTTTTGGGGGGGGGGGGGGATGCTGAAGAGGCAGCATTTCTATGCACAAGCATGTAGCAATCGATATGTTCTGCGAAAAAAAAAAATTAGAGGGGAAAAAGAGGAAGGTATGGATAAGAAGTCACTGTTTCAAGGTGGATTACGTCCTTCAGGCACTAGAACTGGTTTCTGATTTCTCTAACTTTGCTGAGGCATTGGTTTAGGGGATGGGGAAAAAGAGAAAAGGAAAAAAAGAAGAGCAAGATATGGATAATAGGTCAATGTTTCCAGGTTGCTTTCTTAGAACACATGGCTAGTTTTTAATTTCCTTTTAACCAGCTCAAGCACAAATTCAACTAATTGATCGATGTCATCATTCCCCTCTCCCCCTTTCTCAAGGGGATAGGTGCTCGGTGGGGAGGGATAAGGTGGTAATTTAAACCCTCATGACATGTTCAGTTGGTGCTTTGAAAGGAGGTATTATCTGATTTAAGTGCTTGTATAACTTCCCGCACAATTAGCTGTTACTATTTCTATTTGTTATGAAGTTCATCTACAAGTTTCAAGAAATGAAAACAAATTCTTGGAAACCAAAATGCTGTCTGTATCCTTCCTTTGGGAATGAATAAATACAGTTGAAGTAGGTCGACCCTCATTTCGTCATGTGATGCAACAATGTACCCTTGTATATTAGCCTTTGCATGGGCATGCGTCAAACTAGTATTTTTGAGTTGGTTAGTCTAACCAAGATGTCAAAATAGTTTGCAGAAATTCATGTGAGAAATGTCTCTTTTTTGCTGTGGGATCCACACTAGGTGTTGTCGGTGTTAGTATTATAGTATTATTGTATGTCGTTCATCCCAAGCATATGCTGTGAGCCTGTTTGGCCTAACTTGGGAGTGCGAGAGAAGAAAAGGAATATGAGACAAGAGCAGTAGAAATTGATGGAAATTAGGCCAAACAACATCGAGATATCTAGCTAATGTTCATGGTTTGAGATTATATCTTATTGACAACCGTTTTTGTTACTTACAGAGCGCTCCACCCAAAATACTGGAGACTCACGAGCTTTCGAGCATTATCATGGAGTACCGAAGGGAGTGTAGTAGGGACAGTGTGCTGCAGTCGCTTACTGCTGTCTCTGGTGCCAATGTTGGAGGGTTGCTTGATTCGGGCAACGTGGAATGCCAGCATCTTCTCCGTCTTGAGGACGGGGCTGAGGTTGTGAGGAGTCGAACTGAGTGGAGGCCAAAACACGCCAAAAGCTTTGGAACTATGGGTCATGTTCCAGCAGAGAGTGCCTAGTCTTCTAGCTGCAAGGCCATCTCTCTCCACCTACCTTATTCTTGTGCAAAATCAAAATCAAAATCTTGCGTTCAAATTCAGAGAAATGCTCTCTTCTTTAAGCCTCGCCTTTTTTTGTTTCGATTTTTTTTGGGTCATTCTCTATATATGTTCTTTATTTTGTGGCGAGGCGCCAAAATGAATCTGTAAAACCCCAATGTAATTAGCTTTTGACGTGTATCTTCTTCTTCCTCCTCATCTTCCTCCCCCGCCTTCTATGATCATGGTAGGACAGGACAATCGAAAGCGAAATAGGGATATGTTTGTTCTTTCATCTATCAATTATTTATGGTGTGGATGTCTTTTGAAGGCTGAGGCCTCATTCACTGTTCTTTTCTATTTGTAATATTCATATTTATTTTTTTAGGTCAATACCTTGAAGCAGAGCAATCCTGCACTAGATTGATTTCTTGAAATCTAGTTAATGTGTAATAGTACATATATACTATGTCATATATTTAAAAAAGTTTGGGTTGTAATTGCTTGTGTAAGTGAAATGACAAAATTGCACGAGGTGGTGAGCTCATATCTAGTTTCTTTAAGAACTATGCCCTTCTATTTGCCCTTAACTTATAAGGACGGGTCTCTTGAGACTTGTTAGTTATTCCATGTTAAAAAAAATTAAAAAACTATCCCTCGCTTGAAATATAGGCAAGCTAGAGTAACATGTTGCATATAGCCTATATGCGTACTTATTAGAGCATACCATAGATTAAGCAAAACCTCATAAGGCAATTAAGGTCATAAGGTCCGTTATATGTGCCATTTCACGTCGTAACAAATCACAACCCTTATGTACTGCAAAAAGGGTGTATCTGAGTTAGTTATGTCATTTATTGTAGTATTTTTTTTTTATTTTTATTTTTTTTGCTATAAAAAATATAGCAAGACCGATATTAATACTTAAACTCACAGTTAGAGGCAGATACTTCTGATTATTGAAGTATCTTTTGATTCCTCGATTGGTTGGTGTCCTTTTCCGAAACAAAAGGAAGAAGAAAAACACACTGACCTTCACTAAAGTGGCATTTTATCTTTGATTAGATATACAACTAAAAACATGACTTGTTTAACTAGGAAAAGACTAGACAATTGGACTTGACAATCATGTGAGGTAAGAGATGAGGTTGGCAATTAGCCAAAGTAGGTAGAGCCACACTTACACAATTTGGTACCCACCAACACCAACACCAACACCAACACCAAGTATATATATCAAGTTATGAACTGTCGTAAACCAATTTTAGTCCTGTCTTTCACGTGCAATATATACGAGTATAAACACAGCCTGTAATAAAGCTGCTCTTGTGCTCTTGTGTGACAAGCCAATTTTTTATGTTTCATTTTGCCTACCTAGGACCCAGCCACAACAGAACTTAATACTCTAACTGTCTCAAAATAATTGTCGCTTTTAACTAATTTCCTTTTGTCTCAAAATATTAGTCGTTTTACAATTCCAATACAACATTAATTTCTCATTTTCCTAATGTACCCTTATAGTTTATTACTCTTATTTTCACTTTCCAATGTGCCAAGTTTCATTTTTTTTATTATTTATTTATTTATTTATTTATTTTTTTTGATACGAGTAACCCGCAGCCACGACTCTTCGACTTTCGAGTGTGCACTGGATAAACCTCGGGTGTATGCAATAACCTGCAAACCACACACACCAGGCAAGCCATCAAGATAAACTTGCAGACAGGCTCAGCAAATAGGCCTAGTGGGAATTGAACCCATGACCTCCGTCATGAAATTCAACCCCACGACCAACTCAACTACCCCTTTCAGGGCAATGCACCAAGTTTCAATTAATGCAAAGGTAGTGGAGTCAAATTTTTTAAACTACCTATAGAATATATAGCCTCTTTAACGTGTGCACATTGCATTAACCTTAAACTACAGTTATTTTGAAACGGATGGAGTATTTACTAATAGGAAACAAAACAATCTGTCTCCTAGTATCACTTTTTACTTAGTTTTACCTTTGGGTCATCGGTACTACTTTTTTGGTCACTAATACCAATTTTTGATACACTAGTAATTAGTAGGAAAAAGTTCAAAAAGGGTACCTGACGTTTAGTGTAATAATAAAAAGGGTGTCTGACATTTAGCTATTCTCATTTAGGGTACCCAACATTTTGAATTAATTTTCATTT
>BSSO01001320.1:0-24352 GCA_030267885.1 Mesembryanthemum crystallinum
AAGCAAAAGGCCCTTATATAGGGTCTTAAAGTAGCCCACAAGGCATTACAAAAGTTTCCTAAAAATAAACTACCAAAACCGCACCAATAGTGTTTCAAAAATCCTTGCCGCGCACGGAACAAATCCCACCCGGGCGGGTGGGATTTGTTCTGCATTTGACCCACCCGGGTCAACCTGCGAACCTCAAAATTGAGGTGTTCTGCCTCAGGACCCGCCCGAGTGAGAATTTGTGCGTGAATCCACCCGGGCGGGTGGCGCCTGGATGATTCCTTTCACTTCTTTTCTTAAACTTTTCGTCTTCTTTTCTCACTCTGGCCCCCTTGGCTTCTAGGATACGCTCATTATCGCTTCGCAAAGGCCCATGATCAATCTTGGGGTATCAAATAGCCTGAAAAACACATCAAATACAACTATACCCCAAAGTAGTCATCAAATCCAATTAGTTCATAAAAATCATCAAATCAATGGAAACAATCACTATAAATTCGAGTCAAATGAGTGCATATAAACATGAAAAACCACTCAAATAACGCACTCATCAAGGTGAAGTTAGACTGTGGAGTATGTAGGGTAGTCACTTTTCTTTTTGTCTTTGGTGAGACAACTATTTCGTATCTTTTCTTCCTCTTAGTTAGCAGTGGAATTAGCATTTGCATATCCAAAGGAGTAAGCAAAGGATCCTCAGCCTCCTCACCCTCATTCTCATTCCTCTTACTCGCCCCTTATCATATTCATCCTCACCCCCATCACTTTCATCAGATAAATATCACTCAATAAGAGGAATTGCCATCACTCACTTCACTATCATTAGCATTCATTTCTTCTCCTTGTTGTTGTGTATCTTTGGCCATGAGCTTCTCATACAAGGTCTTGGCATGCGTGGTTATAAAAGAAGTTGTGTCACTCTTTTCTATGTACAAGTGAATGTCCTCCACATTGGCATACACATGAAACATCACTTGCAAATCTAAATCATTCCTCAATTCCACCAAATTTCCACTTTTGGGGCACCTATAACTAACAATTTGGTTTTTGGGGGCTAATACATTATGTTTTGGAGCTTCCACCCATATATCAACAACCAACCACAACATAGAGTACTCATTAGAGCCGACATTTATGACATCAAAGTCATTCCCCATGGTACTAACACACAAAATTATGGACACTAACCTGGAAGCAAATGAACACATAACACTCATCATAAACCATCCAAAACCAGAGACAAAATACATCATCCCCAAACCATAAAAAAAAAAAAAAAAAAAAAGAGACCTGATTCTCTAATTAGGGCACATTCATATGCCAAGAAAAATGAACATGGAAATACCTAATTTGAGACATGTGTCTATGCAACTGGGACAAAAATAATGATTTTTAATAGAACATTCCCCAACTCAACATTAAACAACAAAATGAACCATAAACAAGCCCTAAAAGCCTAACTTTTCATGAATAAACAACATTAATCCCAACACAGAACCCGAAAATGTTCTTTAGATCCATTAACAACTCACTTTTTCAAAATAAACCATAAACAAGCCCTAAAACCCTGTTTTTTCGAGCTAGGTCAACATACCTTACTCAACTTTCAAGCTTCTCCTCAGATCTCGAGTTTCTCCTCTTCAATTCTTCAAGTATTTAGCAAATCGACCTTCGTTTGTCAAGATTGTTCAGCAATTTCAGTTTCAATGGCGAGATTTTTTGATCATAGGAGAGAAAGCTACAAGAGCAGTGTTTTTTTGGCTTTGAGATTATCGAAAATTGTGAGGCAAATGATATTTGGGAATAATATTGTCTAATTTCGTTTTTAGCTCTCAATTATTAATTTAGTTTTATTTTTTTTTTGAATTCAGCACGCTATTAAGCTGTTAGTAACACACAGAAGTCAACCTTTAATTAAAACTGCGTCGTTTTGAACCTCTTAACTAATACCAACCTTAACGGAGTTAAGTCCATACACCTAACTGAAACAATTCTTATAATATCACGTCACCAAATTGGAATTAGTCATATGTCAGCTAACCATTTTATTATTACCCTAAATGTTAGGGCACCAAAATGGAATTTTTCCTTAAATAAATCGCTATCCAAATGCTCAATTTAATGAAAAAAAATGTCATCTTTGCACATTCTCACAATGTTGAAGGTGATTGCTCGTATGAGAAAGTCAAACTTTTCCTTTCGACACACATTTACTAAACACTAGTTTAAAACATAATATATCTATGACTTGAAATGTATTATATTACATTCAAAAAAAGTTTCAATAAGTACATGATCATAGATACATGTATTTAAAGAAAGTCTAGACCGAACATGGAAAATAAACGATTCCCTAGGAATAGGCTTGGTAAATGGATCAGCCACCATTTGACTTATAGAAATGTGTTTTAAGGTGACTTTCTTCTTCTCTGCAATGTCTCTCATAAAGTGATACCTTACTTGAATATCTTTGGTTTTACCATGATATTTTGAATCTTTGGCAAAGATCAATGCTGCCATATTATCACAGTGAATCAAAACTGGATTTGCTGCTTGAGTAATAATCTCTAAATACTTTAGGAACCTCCTCAGCCAAACTGCTTCTTGCACTGCCATGGAACATGCTATGTACTCATCCTCCATGGTAGATAATGCTACACAAGTTTGCTTATTGCTACTCCAAGATATGGCACCATTATTAAGCAAGAAAACATGGCCAGAAGTTGACTTGCGCGCATCTAGTTCTCCAGCCCAATCAGTATCACTGAAACCAACTAAGCGTAAATCATTTCCTTGGTAGCACAATGTGTAATTGGGTGTGCCTTTAAGCTAAGGTATCTTAAAATCCTTTTGACTGCTCTCTAATGTGCTAGTCCTGGATTTGCTTGAAAACGACTGAGAAGTCCAACAACACAGCATATGTCGGGTCTTATACATATCATAGCATACATAAACTACCGACTGCACTAGAAGAGAGTACTCTAGACATCTTTTCTGCCTCAACTTGAGTTTTGGGACTCATATCAAGGCTTAGACTAAAACTTTTATCAATAGGGGTGTCTATGGGCTTAGAATCTTGCATGTGGAATTTCTCCAACATCTTCTTGATATAGGTCTCTTGAGACAAACCAAGAAGTCTTTTAGATCTACCTCTCGTTTGGTGGTTGTCAACAATGGTAAATTTGAAGCTCGGGGTGGGTAGGCAACAATGGTGGAATTGGGTGTTAGGGTTGGGAGGGAGGGAAAATGGTGAATGTGGGGTAATGGATGAAGCAATTGAGATGTAAAGATGAAGAACAAGTTGGCTAGAAACTAAAAAAAAGGTGAAAAATCTTGGGTTGCCTCCCAAGAGCGCTCGTTTAAGGTCATGAGCTCGACTCCTTATCATCATTTGGTTGAAGGGAGCTCGAAAAAGCTTAAGGTAGCAACCTTCTCCAAACCCTTCCTATTTCCACAGTGCTTAGGCTTCTTCTCTTGTGTAGCTTTAAGTCGCCATGCCACTAACAACCCATTGATCTTGTCAATCAATCTTCTTCCCACACTTGGTAGTGCTTTCTTCTTGGCCCTTGAGGTTGTAGAGTGCTTGCTTGTATCCCTTATGTTGGCTTTAAGATCATGATCACCCATGGCGATGTCATTTGCTTCAAAGATTGAGATACCGCCATTCTTGATGGATGTCTCAAGAGAAGCATGGGAGTTCTTTTGTAGTGAGGAATCAAATGAGTCAATCTTATAACAAGAATTCTCAAAGTGTGAAGGCATCAAATTGTTAGTTAAGGCAAACTCGACCTTCTCATTGCCAACATTCAAGGTAAGCATCCCACCCTTAACATCAATGACCGCTCCGGTGGTGGCAAGGACTGGCCTACCTAGAATGATGGGAGTTTGAAAGTTGTCATCCATGTCAAGAATAACAAAATCAACGGGGATAAAGAACTTCCCAACCTTAATAGGCACATTTAAATAGTGGTTTCTAACAATTTTTGCAAAGATTAAAGATGATTGAATTTTAATGGTGGTTCCTAATTGGACAGTGGTAGAGTCTGCAATTTTGTTGAGAGGTTCTTTCATTGCATTCGTTAAATGGTGACCATGTAAAAATTATCAGTTTGATTGAAGCAAAACTATTTTTAGTTGTCACCAAGTCAAAGAATTTGCACTCATCTATTTAGTTCGATTCAAAATGATTTTGGCTTCAAGAACAAAACTTGATACATGACATGAGTAAAAAGACGCGTGAGATTTGTTTACTTAAATCAAGTAGTGGCCATTGTAAATTTCTCCTTGGTGGAGATATATAATTTGGTCAATAATTGTTACTATATCATGCAATTGAACTTAATTCCATGTATATCATTGAACTAGTTCAACCTCCCGTGTGTAACAATGCAGGCATCATAAATGTTAAAGTACAGCCATCATGTTGGAACTTGAATACAGACTTTAGGTTGTAGACACCCCTCCCGGTGTTTCTTAAGTTCTCCACCGCCCGATGACGAACAATATGGCATACTCGGAAGTGACGGGCTCCCCTCTTCAAGTGAAATCCTCAAGAAGACAAAACTCAACTCTCACCCTCACTTTCTAGCCCTTACTCTAAGCTTTCCAAAACTTCAAACGGCTCCTCCATCAGAGTCCCGGATCAAAAGTTATGGACGTATTTGTATTTCAGCACAAAACCGAGCATGGAGCAGAAAACGGATCAAGTACCCGCCCAAATTTCCCCGGGAATCTCAAGTGGACCCAGATCCATGGATAGATACCATATTGGGACTTTTAAGTACAGCCTATATTTGAGTTCTCGAACAATCAGAATTCAATCGTATAGCAAAATTCCTAAACCGCCGGAAAAAACCTCGGATCGCCAGGCCGGTTTTGAGACCTCAAGACCACCAGAACGGTCTCAGCGCCGGTCTGACGGTGGGAGTTGGTGGTCCCAGACTGTTTTCCTCTTCCTTTTCCGCACTTTTGCACCTATAAATACGTCGTAAACCCCATCATTCAAGGGGGACTTGGAAGGAGAACCTTTAGGGAGAGCATTAAGAGAGCACATTTGGAAACTTAAGAGCCCTTTTTAAGAGAATTAACATCTCTTTAAAGAACGATTCTTAAGAATACCATTGTGATTGGCAAGAAACCACAAAATTACCCACAAAACAACTCACAAAAAACAACCCACAAAACAATACACCAAATCACAAACAAACCACAAAAGCCGCCAACTTGGGGACATTAGCTTGAGGAAGATCCGAACAGAAGAGCTCCGATCCAACGTAACCATCCCGAGGGCGATCAACAAAAAGGGTTGTTGCTTTGTGTGTTTATGTTCTTATGTACAAATCGAATCTCTCACGAATTGAATCTTCATGCCCACCCAGCTAAACACCACTTAAAATCTACCATGCTCACATAATTAGTTCATTTTGCATGAAATCTTGCTAATTGTCAAAGTGATCACCTCACAAAATAACTTGCTTCTTGATAGATAATTCGTGATAACCCACGTAGATAATGCATAATTGACGGCAAATAAATGGCGTGATAGATATCATGTGAATAAACGACATAATTGCATTATCCTGAAATCATTTGAATATGTTCCGCATTCCCGAACTCAATATCTCCCTTTCCTGGGCATTGAAGTCACAACTCGGCACAATCATGGTATCTCCCTAGATGTCTGTGGTTGGTGCATTTGCGGTTTCTGTATTCCCAAAATACGATGGCGACTTCTTCTCCTTGCAAAACAAAATGAGCAAAACATGATAAGTAACGGTCATGACAACCCCTATAGAAACAAAGCATCAGAACACGAGCATCCACCATGCAGTGAATGCGGGGGCTGGAGCAGGGGTCCCATAGTTTGGAGACTTTAATGGGGAGGAAATATGTAAGAGAATGCGGTTCCAAAAGTTTGAATCAAGATAATGCCTTTCTTGCCCTTTATTTCACATGACATCTTGCCCGTTGCATTCATACATACATACATGCATAAGAGTCTTATGTGAAGTCCTCACGTTATCTACCATAATTTCACCCACGGGTTTGTATTATGCACCGTTGGACAATATGCATCCAGTCGATGTTAGGGGCCAGTGCGCGTACATACATTCCCAACCCACGATACCTTCCCTAGCATCAATACGATGGTGGGATAGACGCCGTCTTTAGTCGCCCCACGAACACACGTGGGTGGTTAGAGACGTCAACGCGTGGGAAGCCATTTTAGCCCCAAGTCTAAGCCCATCGAGTCAAACTAGAACCTATGCCTAGGCGTAGTTAAAGTATCATGGTTCATCCGCATGCTTGATGACTTTTGTGTCTACATGCTGTTTGGCTAACTTACCAATTCAGAAACCCTTAGGATAGGCCTCCCATTAGGTGTACGGTTGGAGTACTAACTTGTCATCCCCCAATTTTAAAAAAAAACCTCCCCTAGGAGAATCAATGACGCTAGTCGCCCCTCTAAGTGGTCGTCGCGTGCTTTAGCCAAACGAAGAAGAGAATCTTGCCCATAAGAGTCTTTTACATTCCACAAACCAAAAAACAAATTCTTTTCTCCCTTATTGCAAGTCAAGAGTCATTCTTTTAAACAAAGACGTCTTTGGCATAAGCACACAACAACCCTAGCGGCCATGTCGAGGCCAACTCCGGGGGTCTCCCTCTTCATCTATTCGTAAAAAAAACCTCCCTTTTTGAGTCATGTGCTAAGATCCTCCCTTATTCAGGATAGGGGATCGAAGAAGAAGATACGACCCTCCGTTGTGGACTAGAACACCCGGTTCAAGGTTGATACGTCAGGCGTTCGATCCTGGATTACAGACATACTCACTCTCTTGGTCCAACGAAGCTATACCAACACCCAACATGGCACCATATGCACCGCCTGAACCCACTCTTGCCCAAGTGGTTGGGGAACTCCAACATTTGAACAACCGCCTCAACAACATTGAACTAAGGGATGGCACTCCACCTCCCGAGAGTGAAGAGGTCAAGACCCTCAAGTCAAAACTGGCCCGTCTTGAGAAAATCATTTCTAAGACTCAAATCTTTGATGACTTCATGATCAGCAACGAGGGAGTGACCCCTTACATTCAGGGCACCCTTCCAACCAAGGTTTCCTAGTTGGAGGTTCCACTCTTCAAATGCACCGACAATCTGCAAGATCACCTCCGGGCATTCACCACCGCACTCGGTCTAAGGGGAGTAGACAAGTCTCTCTATGTTCACATCTTCCCTCAAACCCTGTATACTGCCGTCCGGAGTTGGTTCTTCAAATTGGACCCACAAAAGGTTCAACAATGGGGAGAATTGACCGCCCTTTTCCTCGCTTGGTATGCCGACAATGTGGTCCCAGCTATGATTATAAGAGAACTGGAAATCACCAAACAAGAAGACAACGAAGGCTTCACTAGTTTTGTCAAGAGATGGAGAAGTAAAGTGGCCGAAATGATAGACCGTTCTACCGAGAAGGACCAAGTTCGCCTTCTCATCCGCAACCTTCAACCAAAGTATCACGAGCCTTTGAAGTACCAAGCTATCAGCACCTACGCTCAACTCAATGACGTAGGGGTACTCATCAAAGATGACCTCTTGGCTAACAAAGGAAAAGGGAAGGCCACGTACAATAGCAACACAAAGAAGTACAACCCTACTCCTCAAGCCAATGATGTCCATGCCATCTCGGAAAGGCCCGAAAGAAGATTCCAATACACTCCTATGGGTATGACTTATGCTCAAGCACTTGAACGATTCACCAAAGGGATCCTTTCCCCCATCGGGCCTACACCCGATCCTCACGAAGACAAAAGAACCCGGTTCTGGGATGTCAATGCCTTTTGCATCGCCCTCATGAAGAGAATTCAAGCACTCATTGATGATGGGACCATCCCAGTTCCTAAGACGACTCCCCCGCCTAACAACAAAAACAACCCCTTGGGAGCGCTCCACATCTCAACCAATCATGCTAGCTTTGACCCTTCAAAGTGGATCACACCAATCCACGAAGACGTACTGCCCTACCCCGTTGACTACTTTGACGACATGGTAGCCGGGATATGGGACAGTGACGACGATGAAGAAGAATGGTACGTCAACCATGTTAAGAGGGAGAAATAGTGGTACGAGCTCTCTGATGATAAATCCGCTCCCATCCAACACCTAATGAGATCGGATCAAGTTTACCAAGCCCCGGTTACTCAAGACAAAGATCCCCTTCAAGCTAATGCCGACAAGAACAATCTAGCACCTCCTATCGAGCCCCCCCGAGAGGATGACGGACAAAGGCTTCTAAAACAACTCCAAAAGACAAGAGCTGATATCTCCATTTGGCAGCTCATCACTACTTCACTAGTACATCGTAAGACACTCTTGTATGCACTCAACAACGCTACCATCTCACCGCAAGCCACCCCGGAGGAGTTGGTAGGGCTCTTGGTCAAGGGTAAGAACTCCCAAACGATCACATTCTCCGAAGCCGACTTGCCCAAGGACGGGGCTCACCACAATAAGGCATTCTACCTTACGGTGATATGCAAGCAAAAGCAAGTCCCCATGACTCTCGTCGACAATGGCTCTGCCGTGAACGTTTGCCCGCTAAGGACCGCTACTCACTTGGGGATCAACAAGAAAGACCTTGTGCACGCCACTCAAGGTGTAAGAGGATTTGACAACACCAAGTGAGAAGTCCTCGGCTCCTTATCTACCAACATCAATGTGGGGCTCGTCGAGAAAATGACGCAATTCATGGTCATCGATATTCCCGTCTCGTTCAATCTACTCCTTGGTCGCTTGTGGCTTCACAGTCTCAACACCGTCGCATCCACCTTACACCAAAAAGATCAAAATGATGGTAGGGGATGCCTTGGTCGAGGTTTTAGCCGACACCTTGTCAGCCTCCGTGGACAATGCTCCTATCCTCAAAATCGAGCATAGCGATGAAGTCCTAGACTTTTGGCGATTTGAGACCATATCAATGCTCGAGAAAGATTCGACCGATCCTTACTCTAATCTCACCATCCATGCTATCCTCCGTCAACAGGGTTACTTCCCGGGCATGTCTCTGGGCACTCTACCCACTCGAGACACCTTCTCTTGGCCCACCGAATCCAAGAACGATCTCTTTGTTCTAGTCTATTCCCCAACCAAAGCCGAAATCTGAGCTTACATACGCCGGCAGGCTTTCAAGAAGAAGATGAAAGAAAAGGATCGAAACTACCTCGAGCCAATGCCCCTCTACTCACTCCTCTCAACGGACAGTTTCTCAAGGAAGGAGACTCTACCCCGTACTATGGATTCCCCGAACTGCACTACTTGGCCGCAACCGGAAAGAAAGTCCCCGGGTTCGAGATATTTCATGACTGCTACACGAGCATCGAGGAGGCATTCTACCTCTTGCAAGCGACCAAGTCCCCTACGGATTGGATTAGCAACATCGATATCAAGTCCATGGGTCTTTTGTTCAGCCAGAAGCGTCGTGACCCCGACCGAGCCTCACGCCTTGCCCTCAGTACATCATTGCTTGATGAAGGCTTTGATCCTACCAAACTCATCACACCAGCACTAGAGATAGTCCGCACTTGGAGTTACTCTACCAAATGGACCTCCTCCGACGGTCGTCAAATTAAGATCAAGATCCGCAACGGCCAGGCGTCCACTTCCGAATCCGAGACTGATTCCGATCCTGAGTCTAGTTCTGAGTCTGAGTCTGAGTCGTTCCCCCTTGAGTCTGGCATTGTCCCTACTATCCCCACTAAGTCTTTCTCTCCTATTGTTGTACCTTCCCTTTCAGCTAATGAAATGAAATCCGTTTCCGCTAATTCTTCAGACTCTCTAGTTGCTAACAAAGAAAATAATGAGTTGCCTAAAGAACTAATCAAAGCACTAATTGCACACGAACAACCAACCTCAATAATTGAAGAAACTGAACTCGTAAATCTAGCGGGAGACGGGGACGAGCTTCGCCAAGTATAGATAGGCTCATCCTTATTTCCCGTAGAGCGCAAAAATTTCATTGATTTGTTAATAGAGTATCAGGATGTGTTTGCATGGTCTTATGAGGATAAGCCAGGGATAGACAGAAACATTGCTGAACATACCTTACCCCTTATTCCTGGTGCCAAACCAATTAAGCAAAAGCTACGCCGCATGAAAAGTGAATGGGCACTCAAAAATAAGCACGAGATACAGAAACAACTAACAGTCGGATTCATCGAGCCAGTACAGTACGCCGATTAGATAGCAAACATAGTCCCGGTGCCTAAGAAAGACGGGAGAGTCCGTGTATGCATTGACTTTCGTGACCTCAACAAAGCAAGTCTGAAATACGAATTTCCTTTGCCACACATCGATATCCTAGTCGACAACACAGCAGAGAAAGCACTCCTTTCCAGCATGGATGGATACGCCGGCTACAATCAGATACAAATGGCATTATAGGACAAGCTCAAAACAGCCTTCATCACACACTAGGGGCTATTTTGTTGCACCAAAATGCCTTTTGGACTCAAGAATGCCAGTGCTACTTACCAAAGAACGGCTACAACCATTCTGCACGACATGATGCACAAAGAAGTAAAGGTATATGTCGACGACATGGTTGTCTCCTCGCTCACTAGGGAAGGGCACTTACCTAACCTCAGAAAATTCTTCAACCGGCTCCGCAAGTACCTCATGCGACTCAACCCGCAGAAGTGCACCTTTGGCATCACCGCCGAAAAGGTTTTAGGCTTCATAGTCAGTCAACGGGGCATCGAAATTGATCCATCCAAGATCAAAGCAATCGTGGACATGCCTCCACCCGGCAATGAATCCGAGATCAAAGGTTTCCTCGGGAGATTACAATACATAAGCCGTTTCATTTCCAAATTGACGATTATATGTGAGCATATCTTTAGGAAGCTCGAAAAGCACGTCAAAACGGTATGGGACGACGAATGTCAGGAAGCCTTCGACAAAATCAAGGAGTATTTAGCAAACCCTCCAATCCTGGTCCCCCAAGATCAGGCGGACCAATGATCCTCTATCTCACAGTAACCGACACGACCATGGGGGCTATGCTAGCCCAGACCCAAGACGGCCAGGAGAGGGCCATCTACTACTTATGTAGGAAGTTCTTGGACTACGAAACACGCTACACCGCGCTAGAGAAAATGAGCCTTGTTCGGGTCGGGGCCACTTGGAAGCTCAGACATTACCTCCTTCACAACACGATCCACCTCAGATTGCGGCTGAATCCACTCAAATACATGTCCGAAAAACTGTTGCTTAATGGAAGAATGTCAAGATGGATGGTCCTACTCTCCGGATTTGACATCAAATACGAGGTTATCAAGACCATCAAGGGATAAGCGATCTCCGATTACCTAGCCGAGCATCTCGTTCCCGGTTCACATGACAGCCACGAACTCCCCGATGAGCACCTCCTATTCATTGAAGAAGACTCTTGGCAACTCTACTTCGACGGAGCTTCGAATCAAAATGGCTTCGGCATAGGGGTACTCATGGTCTCACCCGAAGGTGCACATACACCTCTTTCAGTCAAGCTCGATTGTGAAGTAACAAACAATACTGCCGAATATGAAGCATGCACCCTTGGCTTGCAAGCCGCAATCCATCTCGGCATTAGAAGGCTCCGGGTATATGGGGACTCCCTACTCATCATCAACCAACTCTCCAAGACTTGGAAGGTTAGGAGTGAAAGCTTGGCACCCTACCAAGAATACCTCGAAAGCTTGACCAGCAGTTTCGACACATCCAATTCACCTATCTTCCGCGAGAGGATAATCAATTCGCCGACGCTTTGGCAAAGCTAGCCTCCATGATTAACATACCTGACTCCATCAAAATGCTCCCGATACAAATACAAAAGCGAAGCAAACCTTCCTACTGCGAACAAGTCAAGATATGCAACAATGTAACCGAGGAGTGGTACACGGACGTGTTCAACTACCTGGCTCATGGAACTTGTGCTCCCGAATCGTCTCACAAAGAACAACAAACGCTAACGAGGTTTGCCACCCAATTCGTCTTAATCCAAGGCAAGTTGTACAAAAGAGTGCCCTATGGCGTCAATCTCCTTTGCGTCGGAACCGAGCAATCCCTTCGAGTCAGGAATGAAGTACACCAAGGGGCATATGGACCCCACATGAATGGCACCATTCACGCACGCAAGATTTCAAGGCTTGGGTACTATTGGTCCACCATGGAGGCCGATTGCTACCAGTTCGTCAAGAAATGCATCAAACGTCAAGTCCATGCCAATCTCCGACATTTGCCTCCACATGAGCTCTGCACCTTCACGTCTCCTTGGCCATTCTCCGCATGGGGGATAGACGTCATTGGAAAAATCACACCCAAAGGGATCGGGGGTCACGAATTCATCCTAGTGGCCATCGATTACTTTACCAAATGGGTCGAAGCACAATCCTTCACCAATCTCACCTCGAAACAAGTGGCCAAGTTCATCCGCAACAACATCATCGCTCGATATGGAGTTCCACATGAACTCATAAGCGATCATGGGTCACACTTCAAGAAGGACGTCGCAATGCTCTTGTCGGATTTTGAAAATCCAACATCAGCGATCCTCTACCTATCGACCTCAAACGAACGGTGCTGTCGAAGCCGCAAACAAAAACATCAAAAGGATCATTCAAAAGATGGTTGAGAACTATTCCGACTGGCCCGACAAACTCCCGTTCGCTTTATGGGGGTATCGCACCTCTATCAGGTCATCAACGGGTGCCACGCTGTACTCCCTGGTATACGGCATGGAAGTCGTGTTACCCGTCGAGCTTGAAATACCTTCTCTAAGGGTTGCCCTTGAGAGCCAAATCCCCGAGGTCGATTGGGTCAAAGCCCGCTATGATCAACTCATCATTCTGGATGAGAAGAGGTTAAGAGTATTACACTTATCACACATCTATCAACGGCGCATCACACGCCACTTCAACAAATCCGTCAAAACACGCAATATCCAAGAAGTTGACCTGGTGCTGAAAGAAATTCGGATACCCATCACGGACCTAAGAGGCAAGTTCAAGCCGAATTGGACCAGCCCGTACGTCGTTCAAAAGATCCTAAGTGGTAGAGCGGTCAAGATCTCCAATATCGACGGCCAAGAGTTCTCACAACTCACCAACTTGGACCAACTCAAGCGTGTCTACGCCTAACAAGCATAAGCAAGCACATCTTGACAAATCTGGCACCAACTCGTTTAAAAAATAAAAAAAAAAAGAAAAAAAAAAGACAATTGGTTGCAAGCACGAAATACGAATGGCCTGATTTCCCAACCGGGGATACGTAGGCAGCCTCACTACGAGGTTCGGCCCCATTAATAACTTTGTGCTCTACGAGTTCACTTCATTATCAGTCTCGATCCAACAAAGGCTTTACATTTTGGCTTTGAGCAAAAATTTTGTTTTCCTAACTTTTTCACAAAATGGACAAACAATTTTTCTCAAACTAAAGCTCATTTCATTGGTTAAGACATTTAATTACAAAGGCAACTCATGGGGCACAGAACCCTTAATTACAAAGCAACTAGAAAGGTCCAAAAGTTACAAACAACCAGTAGACCACAGCAAACCAAAACAAAAACAAAGCACCACATCCAAACTGAGCTCATCCCTATGCGGGAGGGTCCTAAATCCTTCCCCGCTTCTCGTGTCACCCCCTGTAAGGAGTCACTTACTGGTGGGATTCCTTCTCCTAGGGATCTTCTCCCATGCCTCCTTAACCTTCCCCTTACCGTTATCAAATGGACAAGAGCTTCTTCCTTCCCGTTTCCTTCTTTCTCCTTCGTTGATCACCACGGGGCCCCGGATATCAAGGAGGAGGTCGTCACACAAGGACTCATCACTAGCACCGACGGACACGGCCTCGGAATTCCTCAAATGAGAGTGGGTACTGGCGTCAGAAGCAATAATCCATGCCTTGTACTCCTCCGACACATCAGTGGTCTCAGCAAACCAAGGTTCTACCCAAGTCTCAAGATGGTACCCATACCGCTCCCACTCAGCAACCATTTCTGTAATCAAATCCCTAGTCGAAGGTATCACACAATCCCGATATGAAATGAGCTGCCTCAAACTGTATTGACGCCTCAGTCTACAAGGGAAGAAGTAGGTAATCTCCTACAGCCCGAGGAGACGAGCACAAGGAGTGAATGACTCCTCACAGGCCTTCATTGGACCGACGTTCCATCATTACACTCCATATCGCAACGTGGGGATGTTGTTCATGAACGGTCGTTCTGGACCTGCTCCACGACTCGCAGTAATGAGGCTCGACCCCACCGATCATCAGATGAGACAAAGAGAAAACGGTGAAGGAGGCAAAATATAAAGGCGCGCCTCCGATACCTCACAAACTTAACATCATGGGAGGGTCTTGCAAACTAAAAAATGAGAATGATCCCTATCAGGTCAACACGATCACCATTGAAGAAAACCTTCTTCTGGGCCTTGTCGAAGCCTAAAACTCGACATATATCACCCTCGAAATCCTTGCCGGTATACGGGACAGCGGGAACAATACTACAGAGTTTCCCTTTAATAACGCTTAAAATATAGCGCTTTCATAAGAAGCTTTACAGTAGATAGGGCAGGAATACCATATAAAACGCTTCTTTGAAAAAGGCTATAAGAAAATAGGTCCAATTATAATGCTTTCTCTAAAACGCTATTAATAATGTTTGATTTATACCATAGGTAGCATTTGTTTAAGTGGTATGTTTCTGATTTTTGGTTTTAACATATATATAGCATTTTTTTCCAATCGTTTATTTCATTTCACGTTATTTTGATTATTAAAGTAATTTAATCTAAGAATTAATAAAAAAAAAACAAAAACAAAACAAAACACAATCAGGCCTCCTAAGCTGGGCTTACTCGCACCCTCTTTTTACAGTTCGCACTCCATTCTCCTGCATAACCCCTCTCTCATTGTCTCTCTCTCTCACACACTTTTTCTCGCTCACAGCCACCACCGCCCACCGTTCTCCAACCACCCACTATTCTCTGGCCGCCCATTGTTCGCCACGAACTCTTTCTCTCAACGTTCAGCTTTGACTGGTTTGCCATTGTGTTTCACTTCGATGGAGCGACGACTGTTCGCCGAGGGTTTGTTGAGCGCCAACCACCAGTACTTGCTGGGCATTCATCAGCGACTGAAATTAACAGAGGGAAAGAAGTATTTGCTGCTCCCTGTTCAGGTACACTTAGGGTTCAAGCAATTTGGCTTTTGATTTAGAAACACGATTGATTCTCGTTCAATTCACAATGCTTTCAACACAATGCTTTCAACAAAACTGGCATTATCTGGTTGATAACTTTGATTTTCATCATCGTATTTGTTTAATTTGTTGGTGGTGTTGGGATTTTTACTTCAATTTAATGAGTAATTCATTTCATGACACTATGTTTTTGTTGATGGTTTTGAGTTCAATTTTATGAAATGGGTTTTTGTTTTATGATGTTTGATCATCTTGTTTGCAATTCAGCAAATAGCTATTGATGCTTGCCAATATTGAGTCTACGAGTCGAATTATGTATATGCTAATTCATGTCATCACACTACAGAGTTATAACATCTTAACTCATGATAACCAAAGCACTCAACTTTATGTAGTGGTTTTGAAGCTTCACTCCACACATATATTAATTTATTTACTCACACAAGATTTAGCTCTATGGTTGTACTTATTCTCAATAATTAACTCAATTAAGCACCCACATTCCATAAAATCCATGAGTGAACAGGCTGCAATGGACGTCAACAAATTCTGAATCCCCCCATGTTGATTATCATAACAAGGAAATAAATTATTCAATGTTACCTCAAGCCAATGCAGCAAATAGGTACTTGATGATGGGCTATTCTAGGCCTTGCTATAACTGCCCTGTGTCCTAAGACATGATGAAGAGGCTGCATTGCTGCTGTTGTGCTAGAAGATACATGTTCTTCCCCATAGCTTGTCTCTATCTGCTCATTGCTAACTTGCCATAGCACCTTTAGGTCAGTCATCAGGTTCAAAGACCAAGATAAGTGAGCTAGACAATCTTCTTTTATCTCTTGCACTTGTGGTTCTTCTTCTTGTGGAACCAGGGCTATAGAAGAATAGTTTGGTCTCTCTCTCTCAGCCTCTTCCTCATCAAACTTAGGAACCAAAGTAGTCCCTAATTCCATAAAGAGAGAGTCGGGTCTTGCCTCCTCAAAGCCAAATATAGGATCCAAGTCCACACAAGGATAGCTTGCACTTGGGTCCTCTTTGAACTCCACCTCCTTGAACATTTCAAACTCCATTGAGCTGCTCACTTTCTCCTCACCAAAGACACTCACATCTATGTCTTCTTCCTCAGACAAGAACTATCCAGTATTAGCAAAAGAACCACTTCTAATGGCCCACACAAAGCTGAATTAGAGTGTTCAGTTTCAAGAAGTTTTGAACTAATTCTTGTTGAATCTAGGAGGTTATGTACCCCTGCAGTTGGGGCTTCTTTTCTCTTCTCTTTAGGGTCTGAAACATCCCTTTTTGCCCTTCTAAGCTGCTCAAGAACATCGGCTACTTCTATATCAATTTTCTCCTTAACCTCCTCCTCTCCTCTTCTTCTTTTCTCTCTTCTCTTATCTTTCGGTTCTCTCTTTTTCTTTTATGTTTTTTTCTTCTCTTTTTCTTTTATGTTTTTCTTCTCTTTTCTTCTTCTCTTTTCTTAACATTTGTTTTATATTGTTGATCTTTTCTGAAATCTAACATTATATAAGTAGCTGCAAGATATTTTGAAGCTTTTTTTAATTAGAATGTTAGCATCCATGGACAGTTCTGATTAATTTTATTTTCATATAGGGTTTTGATGAGGAGTACCTTCTGTTTCTTATGCCCACATCATATAGCTGCAATACCAAACATGGATACCAAGAAGCTACTACAATAGTCACAATACATTGTTAAGGCATTGATAGTAAAGGCGGAGAAAAATGATCTTTCTTGCACCTTACAATGTCGGGTGAGTCACCTTTACGCCTAAATTTTGGATAATGACTTCTATGGAAAGTAACTTAGCACTTGTGTTATTTGTTAGGGAACACTGGGTGTTGATCATTATCAATCCATTTGCTGAGATTGTCTATTATTTGGATCCGTTGCATGGTGAACCTGATAGTCGACTTGATATGAAAAACCTATTTGATCAGTACGCACTTAAATTTATTTTCAAATAATATCAATACTTATGTGTTTGTGATTTATATTATTTATTTTACTATATTAATAACAACCTTTTTTAATTTCTATAGAGCCATACTCATTTTCGTGCGAATAACCCAACTAAGGTAAGAAAGGGTAAAGTCGACAAGATCAAATGGGTTCAAGTAAAGGTCTGTAAATATTGCAATTGTTTCGCATAAATCTAGCTATTACCTACATTAATATCATCTTCTATTGGTTTTATAGTGCCATCACCAAACAAACAATGTAGACTGTGGGTATTACATTTTGAGATTTATCAAGGAAATCATCACACAAAAAAGTTTTGTTATCACGGATACGGTATTTATATGATTTTAGTAATGTTGTTGAGTGTTCTTTTTTTTTTTTTTTTCTTATTTTGTAAATATCAGAAATATGATGACCTTGTTCTGTAAATTTATTTTGTATATTAATCTGGTTTGCAAATGTTGATCTAGATGAGCAAGTTGAACATAGGCTTTATTACCCTCAAATGCTCTACTTAAGAGATATGAGTACTCTCCAATGCTCTAAGTAATGTGCTGCACGTATCAACTATTAGTGTTATTTACTAACTTGCGTTATTATATTGCTTTTTTTTTTTTGTATTATTTTCAAGACTCTCAACATATCTCCTACTCCAAAGATGAGATAGATGAAGTTAGAGATGAGTGGTGTCACTATGTTTTTGGATGTAGTATTAATATGGTTTTTTTATTTAGCTTGATATAAAGAAGTTTTGTTAGACTTTGAGTTCTAGCTAGGAACTTGCACATTGCACATGTGTATCTTACTTTTGGTATGTGATGTAAGTTAAATTGTTGATTTTATGATGGGATTTGGAGGAGATTAGTTTGTCGAGTTTGTTGGATGTGGTTGAGGAAATGAAATCTTATGGATGGTAGTTGGATTTCAATTTTGTGCCACGTGATGTGGAACAGGTTTCAATATGGCAGCATGGCTGATGAAATGCACATCAATATTAGCTGATTTTGTTTTTTTTTTTTTTTAAAAAAGAACAATAGATAGCGTTTCTTAAAACGTTATCTATGATCAGAAGTGTGATTTATTTTTCAAACAATAAGTGAACATAGATAGCGCTTATACATACAAGCTCTATATATGGCCAAGTATAGATAGCGCTTTGTAGGAAAAGTGCTATGTATGGTTAGTCACAGATAGCGCTTTACTAAATAAGCGTTATCTAAGAGTAATAATAAATAGCGCTTTTCTTGAAGCTCTATCTGAGGTGATACATATATAGCGCCTTGAAAGCGCTATGTTAGATATTACCCTCTAATAGCGGCAACATATATAGCGCTTAAAAGCGCTATGTATCTTTCAAACAAACGCTATCTATCTTCAAATCTATAGTAGTGAAGTGCGCCTCGAGGATAGCCAGCAATCACCGTGAATTCCTCCACCAACGCCATAGCTCCTTGTCCCCAAAGCGGAACACAAGAAACTCCAGATCCCAATAGCATGTAGCTACCCGAAAGAATTCCCAAACGATCCTCACTTGTCGTAAAGCGAAGAAAGCGTTTAGGGAAAAGACCTCCAAAGATCGCTTCTCTTCCTCCGGTATACGTTCATCCAGGCATCGAACATCATTTCAAAACTCGCCATTTCTCTCCTTTCGATTTCTAAAGGATCTTGAGCGAGAATGGAAAAGGCCACCCAAGCCCTTATTTATAGGCAAAAACGTGCACAAAACAACAAAGATGGACCCAACAGGTTGGAGCCCCCACAGGTCCAAACAGCACCCACCGCCGGGCTAGTGGTGCCCACTGGTTGACCGGTGGGAGCCGCCTTGGACCGGCGGCGCAATTTTGCACGGTCTCCCCTTTTGGCACTGTTCTGAACCATTTCCTCTGTGTTTAAGCTTGGGACCACCCATCCTAAAGCACATGACTCCCTCTTCTGGGCAATTCAAAATGTTTTTAGAAAAAATCGGGTTCCGTATTTCAGGAAAATCAACCCCCTTTCCAGCGTTACTCAAACCGTGCCTAAGTTACTAACCGCTACTTGATTAAATTCATTGATTGACTACTTGTTTGATACTTGAACATTTCGATTTTTTGCAAGCATAAATAAAACAAGCATTAACATAAACAAGATGGCTAAAACAAGAGTCAAAAGGCAACGTGTATATACAAATGTTTGCATGTTTCTTTTAACAAAGACAAGGGTCAAGTCTTTACAAAGAAGCTGCAAAATCAAAGACAACCCGAACCAGACCCGGATCGAACCCCCGAGATGGACTCAGGGGTACCGCCAGAGGAAACAGCCTCCTCGATACGGTCCAAGGGCTCCTCCCGACGTAAAGCTCCTCGCTCTGGAAGGAGCTCCTCCCAAGGGTCGACACTCCGATAATAGTCCGCCTAGTCGTTGCTACCGAACCAGGAGTTCACCATGCATGCCACATCATCCAAGAAGATTGGAACGTCGGCACCAGCCGTCACACCGACCAATGAACTATGCCCCGTACCAAAGGGCGTACCCTCAAATGACATGCCCGGGCCCGCACTAAATGGCACACCTGGCATGCTACCGAAAGAACCACCAGCAAAGGTACCCGACACACTACCGGGACGAAGGCTGCTAGCACCCTCGGAGAGGCTACCCGAGGGCACCCTCACGGTACCCGGCACACCACGGGGACGGAAGCCACTAACCCCCTCAAAGAAGCTACTCGAAGGCATCCCCGCCGTACCCGGCAGATGACCGGAAGTCCCAGCCTCGTCCTGGCCCGACCAAAGCGGGACGAAGGAATCAAACCGCCCCCGCTTCGGACCAAGGAGCCACTAGGGGCTCAATAAGAGTGGGACGGCATATGACGAACGGGTATCCGCCCTCTAAAACTCGCCCCGCTCGCCATCCGGCCCCCGAAACACGGCCTAGCAACAAAAGGCCAGGGAACAGGCTCTGGCTGGGATATCTGCACAGGCTACAAGGGTATTAGAAAATGGACAAAAAACACAAAAACACAACCGAAGGACACGAGAGTCAATATCTACCTCAGAGGCATCACTCCGCCTCTTGCAAGAGAGCTTCCGATACAAGTCCCTTATCCACTCTTTATAGGTGTGGATAATGCTCACCGCCCGACAGCTCTGCGCCCGGTCAAACTGCATAACAAGAAAATGACACATTAAAGTTACATTCCAACCCCGCACCAAGCCAAAAAAAAAAAAAAACAAACAAAGCACTTACCCCACGGCTCCCCAGCGGGACCGCGGCATCCAGCACTCTGCCCGGAACATCGACTGGCGGAGCTGAACGGCGAACCGGGAAGGTGTTCTCATCAACATCCTCAACATAAGTGCCGGGGACCATAGACGGTACCCACGACACGGTAGCCTGTTCCATTCGGAACAAAACGTTAGCCAATTGCACCACACAAAGATGAAACGCAAGCAAAAGAAAGACACTTACCCCCGACCCAAAATTACCGGCCAAACGGGTCGAAGCGAACTCCGCATAGGCCTGATCGTGACTCCTGTCCAGAGGGGTAGGCACTAAAAAGTATCCCGCATGAGCTCCCGCTATGGCTCGTTCACGCCACGCTCCCTTCAAGAACTTCTTCCAAAACATGGAATCGGGTGGATCCCTTGGAACAAGCGGACCATCATAGTCGGGGATCAGCTGTCGCATCACCCTCTCCCCTAAGAACCACTCAAAGCCAAGGGTGCACCAATAACACCCTCTGCTAGTCACTTTCGGTCGAAGCCATGGACGTGCTAACACCTCCCAAATGCCTCTCCCAAGGAAACCAAATGACCTGCACCAAACAGGTTAAAATCTGAAGCAAATGACAAAAAGCACCGCAAAGGCCCTCGACCTCACCTGATCAGGTCTCAAGTCAGCCAAAGCATCCCGGACTTCGCCAAGTCGCCAAGACCGCTCAAGACAGGCTCTCCAGGAGCGAGTAGCCGGAATCCCAGTCTCGCCAGATGCGACCACAGGTCTCAACAGACGAAAGTGCTCATACAGCCAAATCTGAAACACGCACGCCACGTGCGAAGCACACATGCAAAGCAAGACAACACGGGAAACGCTCTAGACGAATTTAACACATACCTCCAAGATCTGGACATGCCCCTGGGAAGCCACATGCACAACAGACTCGTTCGCCAGTGGAACTACACTTTCCTCATCCCTTTCAAATGAAGGCTGACCCCGTGTAGGCTTCCCCTCGGATTTCCAGCCCTTCTCCGCACTAGGCCGCCTGCAACATGATCTCAAGCCCCGCACCAGCACACCCTAAGACGGCGTCCCCCAATCGTAGGTCGCTATGCTCGCAAAATCCTCCCACAGGTGCGCGAGGTAGAAAAGATGTAGCGTCGAACCCTTATTGGAAAAGACCGTGGCACCCAACAGATACGCAATGAAAACACGAGCTGACTGTTCAGTGCTCATACCCTCCAACTCTGGGGAGGTAAAAATCTCGGCAACGCGTTGAAGAGACACCTTCAGGTGGCCCCTGAACACTCTATGAAAAGGTTTTCCAAAGAGAGTCAGCACCTCCTCAGAACTCATTGTGGCATCAAAGTCAAGCCGTCAACCCCTACACGTGAGCCCCGAGATAACCGAAATCTCAAACGGAGTGATCGTCATCTCACCCACCAAAAGGTGGAAAGTGTTGGTGGTGTCCCAGAAACGCTCAACAAGCGCCCTCGGGATGGCTCGAGATCCCGCTCCCAAGATGGACATCGTCTCCACCAGACCTCTGAATCCAGCCAACCTCACCAAGTCGCGACTCTCTTCATGCAGCAAAGAAGAAGTCGTCGCCACCTCACTGACACAACCATGGGTCTGATAGCGGTAATTGGTCTCCTACAAAAAGCAAAATACAAGGCAAAATCACTCCCAACAAAAATAGCAAATCCTAAACACTAAATTTTCGTCAACAAAATAGCAAATCCTAAACGCTGGTTTTTTATCAACCAAGCAACAGCGAATCACACAGACTGGATTCTTGTCCACCAAGCAACAGCAAATTCCACACACTGGATTTTTTTCGACAAAAACAAGCCGCAAATCCTAAGCATCGGATTTCATATTATCAAGAAGTCCTAAGCAAGGGGCTATTTCGGCAAAACAACAAATCCTAACCATTGGATTTCTTAAAAGCAAGTAATAGAGCGACAAGAAGGCTTACATTCACATGGCTACCACGTGCCGAAAAGTGCTGGTCCGGCTCCACCAGCAAATCATTAGGATCCCACTCGATTCTTGGATGAGGATTATACTTGCAGAAGTTCTTCTGAGGGAAATGAATCCTCTCTCCCTTGGGAGCCATCGGCAACCTCCCGACCGGAAACACCCGAACAAAGAAGTCTCCCTCCTTGGTAGCGCGCCTCCTCTTACCGCGAGAAGCCATACCTGGGAAAGGCTCAAACGGTTAAAAACCCCTTTTCACACCAAATGGGGAAATTCACAACAAAGACTCCAAAGTCCTAGTTCACACCAAACTAAGGCACTTGGCCGGTTCAGTTCAAAGAAAGTCAAAATTTCGGCAGAACAACGGTACAAATAAGGTCACCCCAACATTCCAATCATACTAGTTCACTAGCAACCATCATGCAAGAGCGACAAACTCCATGCTAAGCCACGTCCAAATTTTGGACCCATTTTGGAGAAATTCAAAAAGCATGCCAAAATCACTAGTTAATGCAACTAAATGGTTCCTAAGCATATTCCGAGCAACAACGACTAGGAAATAAGCACCCAAGAAAGCACAATGAACAATGGCGGGTCTCAAACACCATTTTCTCTCTCCTCAAGAACTCAAATTCAAACTTGCAGTTCACACCAAACCAACGAGTTTTCTAACCCTATTGTGCACCCACAACATGCAAGTCACCAAAATCCAAGCTCAAATGGCACAATACAAGCCAAAAATTGGGCCTTTTCATTCAAAAAACGCACAAACAGTCAACATGCAAAACTCAAGCAAAACTAAACAAAAATCAACGAAACAAGTTGAGAATCACTTACCAAACGGGTAACGTGATTGAATTGAGGCAAATTCCAAGCAAAATGGAGCGAAAAACCGGTCTTGGAGATTTTTTCTAGAGAGAGAAAGCTTGAGGAGGCCGAAAATTGAGGCTTTCGGCCTCCCCAAGCTCACCCGTTCACTTTGAACGGGTGGGGTTTTCGGCCACCACACCGGTCGGGCAGACCAGGAACCGGTCTCGCGAACACTGGGCCTGGCCCGATTCCCCCTCCTAGCTACTTCTCAACTGCAGAGTTTGCTCTCCCGCGCAAATTTTCAACAGTTGGTTCTCCCTAACTGACATTCGCGCCAGTTTTGAACCGCACTAGTTCAAAATTCAGTTGCAACCACGCAGCGACAAGTAAAATTCATTATTCTGGACCCGTTTTCGTCCCAAAAATCACCAAAATTCCTTCTGCATTTAGAAATGTTACAAAAGCACGATTGACTCGGCATTTACCAAATTTCTACACCATTTTTACAAAAGCCCGATTGACTTGGCATTTACCAAATTTCTACACGATTCTTACGAAAAGCCCGATTGACTCGGCATTTACAAAAATCATTTCACATTCCATCACGGAATTTTACAAAAAGCTCGATTGACTCGGCATTTACAAAAAACTTTTCGCATCTCATGACGGGATTTCACATCGAGCCCGATTTAACTCAGCACTCATAATATTGCTTCCAGATTTGGCCTGGTACGAGTCTTTATACCCTTTTGGCAGTTTGAGAAAACGATAATTCATTCGTTTCTCTCATTCAACAGTCGCTCATTCACCTTAACACACATTAAACCCGATTTTACTCGGTAGCAAGCAGGCAATTCGGCAGCACGAGAAACAAAACACAATTTGTTCCTCCCATGCCACAGGTGGCTACCCACCTATATACATGTCCCTCCCCAGGACTAGTCAGAGTTCGCCATCCTAGGCGGCTCCGGAGTACTTTGACCCTCGCTCTTCCCAAAGCTCGGTCAAAGTGGGGGCTTCTATAGACACCCCTCCCGGTGTCTCTTAAGTCCTCCACCGCCCGATGACGAACGACATGGCATATTCGGAAGTGACTGTCACACCCCGGTCTCGCTAATCTCGAATTTAGGAAAGCAGACTAACAAGTCCGAGGTGACGACCGCCACA
>BSSO01001321.1:0-24349 GCA_030267885.1 Mesembryanthemum crystallinum
TTTCGCAAGGGCAAATCGGTCCAAAAAACCCATAAATTGGTCGGAAAATTGAACAAGGGGGGTTGGTCATGGCCAAAGTAACTTATAAGGGGGTTCCCCACAAAAGAAATTATATAAGGGGGTTTTCTACAAAAAGTGTATTATATAAGAGGGTTCCTCGTAAAAACTCCTTGATAATTTACATAATTCCAATGTGTTTGGGTCTCTAAGAAAGACTGAAAGAGACTAGGGTACTTGAAGGGTCCAAGTAACTTGGGATCTGGGAACTAGTAAATACTTAGCTCAGATGTACAAGAATCTTCAGATAATTAAAATCCTCAAATATCAGCTTTGGCAAAGCCAAAGCACATTATATCAGTAAATTTCTCACTCTATAGAATGGTGTGTTGTAAACAGGAAAGGATCATAGTATGCCTGATGCAGTTGAATTACAATGGTTAAACAAAAAGATTGCAAAACTGGGAGAAAAACTCTAAAATTTCTCTATCAGTACATAAAATACATGAGGTATGTATTGAGGAAGTCACAACTGCACATCCTCCCTAATTCGAGAAGAGAGCCTATACAAGGATTGATCATCAAAAGAGTGATCTATCTCCTTGATTTTGGATACAAAGTCAATAGCTTCCATATGCTTCTTTGCTTTACAATAACCATCCACAACAATCCTGTAAGTCAACTCATTAGGCCTACAATTGTGCTGCATC
Source organism: Mesembryanthemum crystallinum (assembly GCA_030267885.1). Classification (NCBI taxonomy): domain Eukaryota; kingdom Viridiplantae; phylum Streptophyta; class Magnoliopsida; order Caryophyllales; family Aizoaceae; genus Mesembryanthemum; species Mesembryanthemum crystallinum. The sequence goes on from BSSO01001321.1 coordinate 708, forward strand.
ATATAGCTTATTACTTCCTCGATCTCAGAGAACATCCCTCGCCCTGCATAGCCAGCCACGAATGTGTTGTAAGTTACAATGCATGGTCGAATCCCTCTAGTTGTCATCTCTGACATTATCTTTATAGCTTCCTGCATCAGCCCTTGCCTGCAAAACCCTTTGATTACTGTGTTGTAAGAGACGAGATCTGGGTTCCCACCCGTCCTTAGCAGCCTTCTTATTAGCTCTTCTGCCTTCCAACATTCCCCTGCTCTCGCGTACATGTCCATCAGGCTATTGTAGGTCACAAGATCTGGATGCAAATCACTCTCCTGAATCAAGTGCATTATATCCTGAGCACGGTCATACATTTTATTCCTTGCATAAATCGAGAGCATTGAGTTGTATACAACCAAATCAGGTTTGTAACCGAGCTTATGCAACTCCTTGAACGCCCTCTCCATTCCCGATAGTGTTCTACACTTAAAATTAGCAAGAATTAGGGTTCTTAGAAGCATCCACGTGGGAAAGATTTGTCCTTGGTAGATTTCTTTCTCGACACCTTTGATACCCCTCACGTTTCCTCCCTTTGCGTAACACTGAAGCATCAAGGAGTAGGAGGTGTCGTTAGGCTTAAATCCCTTGCTCTTCATGTCCGAAATCACTGATTCTGCTGCTCTCCAATCTCCCTTTCTAGCCAGCACATTCAAAAATGCGTTGTAAGTCGTGACACAAGGGCTGAAACCTGCAGTCATCATCTCCTCTAGCATTTTGGCAGCATCAATTCTCGATCCACACCGGCCATATGCGCTAATCAAAGTATTAAATGTGTCCCTATCAGGCTCAAAACCGGAACGCTTCATCTCCTGGAAAACCAGATTCACATACTTCTCCATGCCTGTACTACCACACATGGCAAGCATTGTGTTCCAGGTGATACGGTTAGGAGGACACCCAGTTACTTTCATATCACAAAGTAACTCTATCATCTCCTCTGTCCTTGACTTCTTCCCCAGCATCCCAAGGATAGCATTATATGTACAAACATTAGGAACACAACCTGAATCTTTCATATGCTTGAACAATGCCAACGCTTTCTCTGCCTTTCCAGCTTTTCCATAGGCATCTATCACCGTAGTATATGTAATAGCATTTGGCATAATCCCCTTCTGGGTCATTGTGTCAATTACAGCAGCTCCTTCTTCAAGGAACCCTGCCCTCGCATAAGTAGCAACCAGTTCATTATAAGTTACAGAATCAGCTGGGCAGCCTTTCTCCTCCATTTCTTTCAAAATGTTCAAAGCCTCAGAATAAACCCCAGCTTTCCCAAACACTTGAAGCAAAGAGTTATAAGTAACTGTGCCTGGTACATAACCCTGTGATTTCAACTGGGAAAAGAATTTCCTTGCTTCATCCAACAAACCCTCTCTGCCACAAGCAGCAATCACTGTGCTACAAGTGAACTCATCAAACTTAAGCCGTTTACTGGTCATCTCATCTAAAAGCCCTATAACTTTATCCCAAGACCGACCCATCTTCCCATAAACATCTAGCATTACATTGTAAGTGACCAGAGTTGGAGAGAGACCCTTCTTCTTGATGCTCTCGAATATGGCAACCGCCCGGTCATACTTGCCAGTACGAGCATAGGCATGAAGAATGGAAGTGTAAGCTCGGACATCTAAAGAGTATTCTTCGAGAGGAATTATGTCGAATAGTTTAGCTGCAATTGTATGCTGTGACTCCCTGCCTAAAATCCTAGCCATTAGCTCAACAACATGATAACCCATTTTAACCCCTTTAGAGCTCCTATTCAACAAGCCCCATTCAAACAACAAGACTGCTTTTTCCCAATTGCCCATAACATCTAACCCTTTCAACAAACTGAATAGATCAACTTCAAGTAAAACAGGCTTCACAGAATTGAAGTAAACATTTAAACTGGATAAGGGTGTTTCCAATATAGAATTCAACATCAACTTACTCTTTTTAGACAAGAAATCAAGTGAACCATCATCCAATGACTGAACAAAAACCTTATCTTTATCCTCAACTTGAGAGCTCGAATTCGAGGTGGGTCCATTCAAAATTGGCTGACTGATGGAATCAAGGGATGATATAGGGAGAGAAGGCAAAAGGGTAGCTCTAGAATGGGATGATTTGATAAGTTTAGGGAAATGGGTATTGGTTGAAGTTGAAGAAAGATGAAGAAGGTGTTGAAGGAGAGAGTCAATAGCAAGAGATGGGGGAGGGTTTTGGGTTTGAGGGGGAAGAGGCAATGTTGCAGAGCTGAACTTTAGAGACATGTTTGGATTGGTTGGTTTTGTGGGTTGAATTGGCAATGTTGGCCTGTTTGGAAATATGGTTCCCTCCATTTGAGCCAAACATAGAAAACCCAGATGGGATTTTGTCAAATGTCAATTAGGGGATGAGAAGATAACAGCTTTTTTCAAGAGAAAGGGATGAACTTTAATGGAGAATTGAGTGAAAGGGTTTGTCAATTAGGGTTTAAAAAGATAAAGACTTGACGATAAAATGGAAGAGATAAAGATAGAGAGAGAGAGAAACATCACCATTAGAGGGAAGATTGAGACGACTGGTGTTGAGTGAAGCACTGGAGATTGGACTGGTGTGATTATGCAACCTGGAGCCGAAACCAAACCAAACCGCCCATAATTTTGGCTACAAAGAGTAAAAAATGACAAAATATCTTGCTGTGTTTGGTTTTCCCTTTTCTTATTTTTTTTTAATTTTAAAATTTTTAATTAATGTGTTTTTTTTTTTTTTTTNTTTTTTTTTTTTTTTTTTTTTGTGAAACTAAAAAACTGTGAAAGGTTAATTAGGAAAAGATTTCTAAGCATGCCTATTTTTGAAACCAAAGTATTTACAAGTTTTATATAAATCAAAATTATGCATGAGCAAGTCTTTAATGAGACAATGTGAATCTAGTGTGTAAGTCGTAACTTATTTATCATTGGACTAAATCATGAGTCTTGGATGGTGCATAGTAGTAAGTTCGACAAAATTTTCTACTCTTGCCGTTCACTAATGAAGGTTACGCTTGACTTTTTGAGTCGTTTTTGACTCATGGCTACACTTCATATTTTTTGACAATAAAATCCCCAAATTTGACAAAAATATCCACTTGCATACCCTTCATGTATATCTCCCTCCAAAGTGGGGAGATGAATATTGTCGCGTAACTTGCATTAGTGAACGGAGGGAGTACTATGTTTTACGACATTTCTTACATCGGAAAACTATTATATGGAGCAACCGATCTCATTCACATATTGCACTTATAACTAGTTCAAAGACAAAATGTAGAGTATCTACTAAAATAAAACTACACTACTATAAATGTTTCAAGTGTCTCAGCGTGAGTTTAATTTAACTATTGGGGAAAAAGTGATGCTAATATGTACGGGAGTTGGAGTTTAGAATTGGGAATGAGGAACGAGAGTTATCTTGGTGATGATCATTTATCTAGTAATATCACTCTCTTGACTGGCATGTGGTGTGAATAAATTTTAGTTATTGGCAAAAATCAGCTATCTTTTCAGCTATCAGCTAGTTTTTTATTCTCTCAACAACCAAATAGTTTATCTAACTATTTTTATCTTTTAGCTCCAACTTCAACATTTTCAGCTAGTTTGAGAAACTATATATTCCAACAAGTTTTTCACATAAACTAGCTTTTTCAGCTAGTTTAACAATTTTGAACTATTTTTTTTGTGGCAACTACTACCTTATTAGGCATCTTATAAGCTAGTTTTGCCAAACATAAACTCCATTGTAGACAAATTCTCAAGTTGAACTACCAGCACCCTAGATAGATCAAAATGTTGAAAAGTATAGCCAATGCTGAATAAGTGATGTCAAATTCAGTCTTCAATTCCATTCCCATCTCTCAATTCTCACACACCTAATACCCGTTAAAATCATTGATATGTTACGTCTTGGGTTTCTATTTTACATACATTTCAACTATGTCAATGGGTAAATTAGATAATCTAACCAAGCGACTTACTGCGATGACACTTGGGTAAATTGACCCGACCTGAAAACCAATCGAAACCCATCCCATTGCTAATCGACCCATACCGAAACCAAATCCACAAAAACAAATACATTTAGACCTAAAAATATAAGCCAATTCAACAACCAACCGGACTGAACCCAAAATCACTGAAATTAAACCCGACCCCAATTCACCTATTTGTGAACCAACCACGTTGTACAACTTCTTTTTTATCCCTACCGTTAGAGACCATTCATTCATACCGTGACCATAGGAAAAAGAAAAGAATATCATAGCACCCCCAAAGATATTTTTTGTGTCATGTATCACCTTACTTAGTTCTTTGAACCGACCCTCTCAATTCTCATACACAAAACACCAGACATTTATAGCGTCGGAAAAAAAAAACAAACAAACAAACAAACAAAAGGCAAACAAAAAGCTCATCTCTTTTCTTCTCTCTTCGTCTCTTGTGTTGTGTTCTTACCTAGCGTTACCTCTACATCATCATCTTCACTTGTTTTTCCATTACAATCTCTCACTACCCTCTCTTTGTCTTTCTCAGAATTTTACCCCCCTTTTCTCTCTCTAGAATCATTGTCATCCACTCATCCTCCATCGTTTTCTCTGATCTTTCTAAAACCCTAATTTCCCAATTCCCCCATTTCCTCCCCTTCCCTGCAACTTTTAGCATTTCAATTTCAGTTTCGATTTCAATTTCAGTATCAATTTGTCGATTTGAGCTCTGGGTCGATTGTGGGTCTCTGACATTTGTGAGTTTTTGTGATGGGGTGAAGAGAAAGAGAGGAAATTGAAGTTGGCTTAAGAGGGATGATGGAGTGGGATAGTAGCTCCGAGGAGAGCGGCGATGAAGAAGGATTTTTGCTTAATGATGGCGGACCGGTACCGTTTCCGGTGGGGAATCTGATCCAAACGGCGCCTTGTGGGTTCACTGTTACCGATGCTTTGGAGCCTGACCACCCAATTATCTATGTCAATACCGTGTTTGAGATGGTCACTGGGTACCGTGCCGAAGAAGTTCTTGGTCGCAACTGGTAACCCTCTATCTATAAGTATTTTCCTATGTAATTTGGTTTGTGTTTTGAAGCATGTTTTGAATTTTGATGTACGGTATTGAGGGTTTCAAAATTAGTGGATATTAGTGAAGAACAGCTTGAATTTTGATTCCTGTATTGGGGGAAAGGTGTGTAGAATGACGAATTGATTTATGAATTTTAATCGGGAAAGGAATGATGTTCATTCGGTTTTTAAGTGAAGTATAGTATTCCAATAAATTTGGGTATTCGATTTTACTTAACGTCTGTGACATTCCAGACATTTGTGGGCAATGGCATATAGACCTTCTTTTGCCACAAAAGCATATGGGGAACATTGGTTATTATGGTGACACGGAATAAAATGCTTGTGTGCAAAAGAGAGCCCATTTATCAGTATCGTGCAGGTGAGTCTTACATCACCCGCAGTTAGCCAGTTGACAATACTAAACTTGGAATAGATTTGTTGGTTCAATTTAGAACTTTGAAGTAGTATTGAGATATTTTTGTTTGGTCGGTTGAAGTCATGAACGTGGCACCTTTGTTGTTGTTTTTTGAGATATTATGGTTGGTGGGGTTACCTAACTTTATGATTGTTATGTACTTTTAAAGATAGTTATTTGATGGAGAAAAATCCTGCCTTAGCTCTCGCCCTAATCTAGCTAATGCGAGATATTTGTTCTGAATTTTGTAGGGTACTTTGCTAGTCGGTCTCCATTTAGCTTTATTAGGGACCAAAGTTTATCTATATTACCAGTTATATTGCTTGCTTAACTAGTGTGCTTTGAGTTTAGTTATGAGGAGAGAGTGTGTTGAAGCAAGGAGGTGGAAAGGTTCATGAGGTGCTTGATGCATCTCTGCTGGTTCCACTAAGATTGATATTGGACATGTATTATGGCTTCATGAGGTGTTTGATATCACTTCATGCTTGTCTGACAGCATAGTAGATACTCCCTCCATCCCTTGTAAACCTTGTCAAACCATTTGTGGTGCAATTTAAGGAGTAATTGTGAGGGTTGTTTATTCCACTTTTGCCCTTGAGTGTATTATAATGTGAGTGGGTAATTTTTTATTGTATTATAATGTGAGTGGATAAGTTCTTATTGTGAGAGTGTAAGAGAGTCGAGGGAGGGTTATATGGGGTAGGTAGAGTATTGGATTATTTTATTAGAGTGTAAAGATAGTGGAGGGGTATGTTGGTGAATTTAAAGGGTAAAAATTGGTTTGACAAGGTTTACAAGGGACAAATATCTAAGTGGTTTGACAAGGTTTACAAGGGACGGATGGAGTATATTACATGTCTGAATATTCTACTGGATATGATTTTTAAGACTGGATTCTAATATTAGTAAGTACCTAATCTTAGGCATAGAATGTTTGGGCAGTGATTTGGAAGAGTTCAGTTTTGGGGGAAGGGTTTTAATTTTACTATCTTTTCTAGGAGAAATATCATTCACTATTAGGATAGGCTAGATACAAGAAGCTGGAGGGGAAAGAAACTGTGATATCAAGGTTAGCATGACATCAGAGATATGATCACTTCTTGTTATCTCATCTATAACACTTTATGTAACACAGTAGATTGATGCCAATACATCAAGGCTGCCCAGTAGGAGGCAAAATCTAAAGACACTTTCAAATTTTTTAACAACAAAGTAATTTAGTTTATCGGGTAACTAATTTCTTTAATATTTGATCATGCAAGAGTCCTTTGGCGCTAACAAACCCTCTTTACAGATGTGCCAACTGAGAATTACAGAAGATATTTTCTTAATACTCCCTCTGTTCTAAATCATCTTAACATATTCCTTTTTGGTCCGTCCCATATCCATCTTGGTATTTATAATTGAGCCATTTCTTTTTTATACAAAAATGACTCACATACCCTTACTTCACTCACTCACTCTCTCTCTCACCTCTTGCCTCACTCAAATATTTCACCAGTCCAGTCCACTGGTAATCTCTCTCCTCAGTCCTCACTACTGACACTGTGTGATGAGAGAGAAAATGGAGTAACAAGTAAATGGACCCTGAAGATGAACCCCCTGCCATGTCCTCATCTTCTTCAACTCTCTTTCTCTAGTTTCTGCAGCTCCAAATCTGCCTCCTCTCACTCATTTTTTAGCTTTTTACGAAATCACGGCAGTGGATCAAAGAAGAAATAGAAAGCTTGCTTTGTTTTTGAAAGAAAGAGAGTGGAAAAGTTCTTGATCTGAATGTTTCTCTCTCCCGACCCAGGTGGTGGCGGTTGCGGTGGCAGTTGATTGGCGATTTTTCGATTTGTGATCCGCCCTTCTCTTTCCTCACATGTGGGGGAATCTTGTTCTTGATGCTTGTTCAGATCGAGATCGGGGCTGGTTGTTTGGGGCCTGGGGAAGGGCGGGTGGCTGGCGAAGGGAGATCTATGGGTGAGGAGAGAGAAATTCAAGGGGTTTGAGGCAGGGGACGTGGGTAGAGAGGTGGCAACAGTGTAGGGGAGGGTGCTCGGGGAGTGGGAAAGAGGGAGATTGGGGCTGGGCAAGGGGAGTAGGAGGAGGGGCAGGGGTGTTGGGGAGTAAGGGTAAATGTTGTCCAAAAATATTTTTCTTAGATCAAGTGCATAAAGTAAATGTTAAGATGAATTTGGGGCAGAGGAGTAGTATATAGCAACCCATACTCTATTGACAAAGAAATAACTGAGGAAACAGTACATAAGCACATCAGGCGAGAAAAAGAACTTTTAGCCATGCTTGTAAAGAATCAGCCATAGAAACACCTTACTTCGCGAAAGCATCAGCTACGATATTTCGGCGCGTATTTGGTGTTGGGTTTGCACACCCTGTATAGAACTCATGGTCATGAATTGTTTGTTGAGATATTATATTAAGTCAAGCAGAAAGGCTGGTCGAATCAAGCTCAAATATAACTTTTGAGGTGTGCCACTGTGGATGCTGCTGCTAGAAATCTTAGGTGCTGTTTGGCCTAGTTTCTAATGTGATGAGTTTCTCCTTCTCAAATATTTCATCCATATCTCTTCCCCCATTCACTTTTCTTGTCACTTTGAGTTTCTATAAAACCAAAATAGGGCTAGATATAGAAACTCTAAAATAGAGCTTCTATTTCAACCCTATTCTAGTTTGTTAGAAGCTCTTGGAGGAGGGGAAAGTGAAGGAGGAGGGTGGAGGAAAATAGAGATTTGTGAAGGAGAAACTAAGAATAGTAGAAACTAGGCTAAACGGCACCTTAGTTCTGATGAACCCAATATAGCTCAGCCTCATTGGATTCCATATAACCTAGCGTTACTGTGTACACACAAACAAACTCAACATTTAAATCTCTCACAACCCCACCCCAGTCAACAGGCCCTGCTTTGCCTATTGAAGAACTGTCAGATTTAATTTCCCTGCACAAGGAGGGCTGCCAAGAAGTTAGTTCTATCTACGCCTTGCCTGGTGATAGTATTGCAAGGATATGGTGGTCATTGATATGGAGTTTAAGGGGAGTGATAGTTGATGTATCTGGTAAACATATAATATGTATCAACTCAAACACATCATACTTAGAAGTTAGAATCTGACGGAAGTACCATTTCATCTTGGTAAGCCAAATAGTTTAAGTAGTAGTAACAGAACAAATAAGACCATATTTTTCCCTTGGCTGATTTTCTGCTGATAAAGTGCCACTGAAGTAAAAGGGTTTCAAATCACCAAGAATACAGAAATCTGAACTCCACCAGATCCCATACCAAATTTGAGAAGGAAAAGGTCAAGAAATCAATAGGCAAAAACATATGTCAGGCTCAAAACCCACATAAGAGACTGTCATCCTCAAAAGGTATACTATTTGCTGTAAGTTAACTTTGGTAGCCATTCTCCCTCAAATACTATCACAACAAGAAGTTTGAAATTTTGTAGGATTAGATGTTACATAATATATGCACAGTTCAATGCGCCTCATTTTACTTTCATCATAGAAGCTTAAGTTATACCACAACAGTAAAAACCCAGTTTTGTTGTTGCCAAATAAAATTGTCTTCAACATTTGCATTTGTCACTTTGCCCGGAAACTTTATTGAAGTAGAATGCAATCCAGTCTCCCATACTCGAAAACTTATAACAGAAAATCCTAAATCCAAACATTCCCTATCCCTATTCAGTGTAACAAATAGAAGATATCTTTGTCGGTACTCCTCCTTAGGGCTTTCTTTGTAATTTTGGTTATTGGATAGAGGGCCTGTATATTTCTCTGTCCCCCTCTTAACATTATTCTTTCTTTCAACCGGGTTCAGAACTACTTGTAACTGTAACTATGTGAAATACATGTGGTCTTCCTTAGAGAAGATCTTATGGAAATTGACGCTGGAATGATTGTATTTCGATTTTTAAACGGTATTGCAGTGGGAGCCTGATTACTTTGTGGCTGTTCACTTTGTTCTGATTATATAGCTTTTAGGGTGCTTTTTTGATAAATCATAATGAACTTCATTTTAAATTTATGGTCCGCATGTTTGCTTAAGCTTAATTATTTATGCCACAAGTAACCATCATGGTTCTCCGCGTATGGAAGTTGTCTATTTACATATTTTACCATCATAGCTAGATATAAGTCGTGGAGGGATACCTGCATGGTAATGACTTAAAACAACCGGTTCTGTTTTTTTCCCCCAGGCAATATGTTGTGTCATATTGAGACTGTATTTGCATGAATACTTCTGAAAGATTAGTAGTGTGTTCAGTTTGGTACAATTAGAGAGTTTTTAAATCCTATTGTACCTTCATGTCATATATGGTCAATATTCTATCTCTCAGTAGACTATTTTGGAATCAAATTATAGCTGATGATCATGCTTTATCATTGACCTAAGTGTATGCTAATTATTAAAAGTTGCTCTTGCAGTCGGTTTTTGCAATGTAGGGGTCCATTTGCTAAAAGAAGGCATCCACTTGTGGACTCTGTTGTAGTTGCAGAAATAAGGAGGTGCCTTGATGATGGGGTGGAGTTTCAAGGTGAATTGTTGAATTTTAGGAAAGACGGATCTCCACTGATGAACAGGTTGCGGTTGACGCCTATTTATGGAGACGATGACACAATAACTCATATTATTGGGATTCAACTATTGTCAGAGGCAAATGTTGATCTAGGTCCACTTCCTAGCTTTCCAGTAAAGGAGTCAACAAAATCATCTGATCAATATAGATCTGGTCTCTCCCTATTTCCTTCTTTTCAATCACGAGAAAGAAGTATTTGTCTTGAGGTATGTGGGCTGTTGCAAATAAGTGATGAAGTCCTTGCTCTGAAGATATTTTCACGGCTGACACCAAGAGATATTGCGGCAGTGGGTTCTGTCTGTAGGCGGTTGTATGAGCTTACAAGAAATGAGGATCTTTGGAGAATGGTCTGTCAGAATGCTTGGGGTACCGAAACAACGCGTGTTTTAGAGACTGTTCCTGGGGCAAAGAGACTTGGATGGGGCCGGTTGGCTAGAGAATTGACAACTCTTGAGGCAGCAGCATGGAGAAAGTTGACTGTTGGTGGTGCAGTTGAGCCTTCACGTTGTAACTTCAGTGCTTGTGCAGTTGGGAATCGGGTTGTCTTGTTTGGCGGGGAGGGGGTTAACATGCAGCCGATGAACGACACCTTTGTGTTGGATCTAAATGCTAGTAACCCAGAATGGCAGCATGTCAAGGTGAGCTCTCCTCCTCCTGGTCGCTGGGGTCATACTCTTTCCTGTATGAATGGTTCCAACCTGGTTGTGTTTGGAGGTTGTGGAACTCAGGGCCTACTTAATGATGTTTTTGTCTTGGATTTGGATGCCAAGCAACCAACCTGGCGCGAAATTTCTGGGTTGGCCCCTCCTCTTCCTAGATCATGGCACAGCTCATGCACGCTCGATGGGACCAAGTTGATAGTTTCTGGTGGATGTGCTGATTCAGGGGTACTTTTAAGTGACACCTTCTTGCTTGATATTGCAATGGATAAGCCTGTGTGGCGAGAAATTCCAGTAACGTGGTCTCCACCTTCTCGGCTTGGCCATACATTGTCGGTTTATGGTGGGAGGAAAATATTGATGTTTGGGGGCTTGGCTAAAAGTGGACCACTTCGATTCCGTTCAAGCGATGTCTATACTATGGACTTGAGCGAGGACGATCCATGCTGGAGATGTGTGACAGGCAGTGCAATGCCAGGTGCTGGAAACCCTGGAGGTGTTGCTCCTCCTCCCAGGCTTGACCATGTTGCAGTGAGCCTCCCAGGAGGTAGAATCCTAGTGTTTGGTGGATCTGTGGCTGGTCTTCATTCAGCTTCACAGCTCTATCTTCTTGACCCAACTGAGGAGAAACCAACATGGAGAATATTAAATGTACCTGGTCGGCCTCCAAGTTTTGCTTGGGGGCATAGTACTTGTGTTGTCGGGGGCACAAGAGCTATTGTTCTTGGTGGTCAGACAGGAGAAGATTGGATGCTAACCGACATTCATGAGCTATCCTTAGCGAGTACTGTTAAAGAAGAGGATCAACTATAAGGACACATGATTGGCAGTTGATATGATCAAAGTAATTGTCTGGAAACTGGTGCAAAAAGCAGCCAAATGCTGTTGATAGGCAGTTGGAGATAGAACTGCCTTGGTTTTCCCTGATGATACTCGTGGATGAGGTTCGGCTCAAGGTTTGCCCGTTTTGTCAGATTGACTTCCAACTTTGCGTCTTATTTTTTGAGGTTTGTGTGAAAGTGTCATTTGCCACGATGTGAATCGTTATTACTTTTACTGCAGACCTTGTAGGTCGGTCAATAGTCACTACTGTGTAGGGTTCGCTATTCTTCTTGTTCTAGATCCGTGTTATGTTTCGGTTGAGGTCTGTAGTTGCCCCTAGGAAAGTGAAAAAGAAAATATCAATAAAAGAAAAAAATCGAAAAACTAGATAAGGAAAGCGGGCTATGCATGTATATATACTAGTAAGTAATGTACTGCTTTCAGTATGCATCTGTAATGAGAAAGTATGCTTCAGCTCTCTAATTCTGATTCAAAGAGTAGCAACTTCAATTAGGGATGTGCAGAGTTCTTTCAAAGAACTGAAGCTGAAGCCTGGTTTTACCTCTGCACCACATTGGTTTATATGTTTGTCCTTATTTATCTGATACATAATCTTTCAATTTCATTCTTGGAATTTGCTTGATTACACATATTCGTCCACCTCTAAGGAGTGTACATTGCATCCTTCTCTGTTTGACTCTCTCTTTTGCTCCATATCTTGTTTTTGCAATTTCTTCTGCATAAGAGTGGTACATCAACCAATATTGACTCGCCCATTGCTCTTTTGTATTGTTATTCTGTTTCTTTTCTTTGGTTAAAATTGCTTTCAGATGCTGGTATAATCAAGCTCCTGATTAAGCCTGAGCAGGAGCGTTTCTTATCTGTCTTCGGTATTAGAAATCGAAATGTGATCATATCATTTTTGATCTTGGAGTCATGATTAGTAATAGGTTACTTTTATTCGTATGAGTATCCCAACTTCAAATGAATTTATTGAGAAAGTCGATGCTTCTTCAAATGAATTTATTAAAGAAGTCGATGCTTCAGAAACGAGAAAAATACCTATGAAGTATGAGCACTTTCTTCTATTCAGCTACCTGGCGTTCTTTTAACTCTTTCTGTTAACTGCCTAGCTTCCGGGTAGTTGTCCTGTCGTGTGAAAGGCTGCGGTGCTGTGTTCTTTGTAAAGCATGAGCACCAGCCTTTAAATTCTTCAGAGGTCTCTAACAGCAGCGAAACTGTAAGGGGTGCTTGTTCCACTTGGTTAAGATTTTACAAGAATACCCTGTTCATTGTTGCGGATGTTAGGTAAAACCGTCTTTGTCCCTGTCACTGTTTCATTTTTTTCCCCTCCTCCCATTGTACAATGTCATTTCTCAGTGGTTCAATTTTGGAGGGCTAACAAATATCTTAGTCTGTGGAGGCTAAAAAGGCAACCTGTATCACACTACTGTGATTGCTGAAAATATAGCATGCAATGTATCATTGTTGTGTGTGTTGCTGAAAATTTAGCGTTTTGTCCTTGCGCTTAAAATGTAGCGTTGCAAGGTATCATCGTTGCTGTGTTTTGTTGAAAATCTAGCATGCAATGTCGTACTGAAAAGGGGGATCGTCCCAGCAATGCCTGTACACAGGAATCAGGGTAGGCAATGGTGTCTGTCCTCCAGTGGTGCAGGACCTGCTTCTTGCCGTGTTAAGCTAGCTTCTGAGCTTAAGATGAGCTATCAAAGCTTGATCAATTTTGTGGCCTTAATTCTGGATTCTGGCTCTATTGCTTTTTAAATTCAGTGTCGATGGTAGAAATATTCAATAAAAGGAAATGTCCAAACAAAGTCTGAGCACCCATTATGTAACCCGTTTTCACTGCATTATTTAAAGTTGAATTGCATTTCTATTCAAGGGTGGTCTCAAGAGAAGCATCAATCAACATATACAGCTTCTGCCGATTATGGGTTGCTATTCTAGCATAGACGTGAGCTATCCGCAATACACAATAACGGCTCAACTCGAACTTTGTTTAGAGTCACTCCTGATTAGGGTTGTTATTCGAGCATAGTCATGAACTAACTGCGATCCACAGTCAATAGTGGCTCAACTCGAACTTTGTTCAAGAGTCCTAAATATGTCGAGTGGAGTTAAAGGTGGCTAGCTCGTGAATAGAGGAACAAAGTATTTTTCAAAAATTAGAATAGTAAACAAAAAAAAGGGAGAAACAGGCATCACCAGACAAATGGTTAATAATTTAAAGATCTTTTTCTAATTCAGAAAATAAATAAGTGCCCTTTAATTGAGCACCAATAAGTATAGATAGAGATACATCCTAAGATGCCCCTATTGAAATTTATGGAAGGAAAGCACATGAGGATCTCATTTCAAAAGTCTACCTAATCATAATACACCATCATTATCATAGCCTCGCCTGTAATCATACTCTTTAAATACAGATGTTGACATGTTCAAAATATTACATGGAATGAAAGAAATGGTTGTGAATGATTGTGGTAAGCAATTGCCATTGCCGTAACAAGATAACCACTGTAAATCTACAGGGTCGCACACAAAAGTGAAGCACCGAGACACGAAACATGGGGATATCAAAGACTGTCAAATGCAATAAGTAGACCTCTACATGCCAAAAACGAGAGCATGATCTTTCTGCCTGCTTACATTCCAAATTATACTAGCAGCCAATGCCATAATCGACACGAGCCTTTAAGAAAAGAAGATAGTAATACATTGCGGGGTGAAGCAACGACAATAATCATAATTCCGGATCAGTTTTGTCATTCATTGTTACATCATATGCTACACGAAAAATTTCGATAGGACTTGCATGGTCATTTTGCTTGGCTGCTTATAGGCGAAGATTAGTCACAATGATGATCCGCCTGTGCTAGTTGGCAGTGTCGAGAATCTGCAGAAAATGCACCTATTATTAGAACGAATGAGTTTTGCTTAACAATCAGGAAAGTAAGTTCCACAAATTTCTATGACAATTGTCGAGTAAAGACGGTTACATCTGACTCTCCCCATACGCTGCCATAGCAGGACCATCGTGCATGTAGAATGTGCAAAATTGCTACCATGTCCCATACTAAAATAGAAGCCCCGTGCACACCAAACCCTCATCTTTCCCAAACAGGCTAGGTTAGGAACTCTATAATCCAATACGTACCAGAGAAGGAAATATACAACTCTACAGCTTACAAACCACCAGAAAGTCTCAGAATCAGATAAACTACTTAAAGAGTCCAACCAAGAAAGTGCAAGAATTTCGCTAAGTCCAAGCATAGATTCAACCAGTTTTCACAAAGTGCAGCATTTACCTTATAAAAAATTTCAAAGCAAGTTCATTCTGAGGTTGCATTCTTCAAGAATTTTAAACTCTACGAAAGCACAGCCGTAAGAGAAAGGCTTCACTCAATCTGAATGTCACTGCCAATTCTGTATCAAGAGAATATTCACGAACTCAAACTATTAAGAAAGGATGACACACAAACATGTATGCTACTAACAGGGACGAAGCCAGACGTCTAGCTTCACAGGGGCCGACAGTCGTAGAACGAAAGTTATACAAGGCAATGTTATACACAGCTTTATATAAAAACAAGTGATAATTTTTCAACAATATATGTGATACTTTTCAGTTTTCACTTTGAAACTGATTCTGGTTTCAACGAGCAATGAGTTGTATAAACTGCTAACAACGTGATACTTTTCAGACAACATACAATACTTTAAGACTTAAATTCGATAGGTTTTACCATCTTACAGAAATCACTTCATAAGATTATACCTTACTAGACAGACGGTTTATAGATCATGTAAATTTTGAATAAAAGAAACAATTATAGGCTAGCAATCTACACGCTATAATTTTACTTGATATTTCTAATAAACAAATTAAGTTAAAAGATAAAGGCATTCAAAATGCAAAATCTGAGTTTATGTTTGCACATCATACTTTGTTGGTCTAATAAATTATTATATCATCTTGAGGGTTGAAGCAGTGTGTCTATCTGTATGGATATTAGATAGGCAAATACAGTACAAACAAAAAGTGACAAAAGGTTAAAGGAAATAAAGCATGCGCTCGGCCTCCATTGTGTTCGATTTCTGGACCTATATACTGATACTTATAAAAAAAAAACCAAACATAACCAACTTCACTCCTACGCTTTCACTACAATATATGCACACAAAGGAATTTAAAGAAGGTGACAGGGGCCATGGCCACGTTTGGCCATAGCATAGCTTCGTCCCTGGCAGCTAATTGTTAAGAATACTTACAAATGAAGAGTTTGAAACAATAGGTAAATATGTAGTTAGACCTTCAAGTGTTCGTGTCCAGGAACCTTCGTACAGAAAAACTAATCAGTCCTCCTGATGGTCTGGACATGCCATGTCCAAGGGCTATAAGTCTATAACCCATGAATATGGGGCATTCGAGACATATCAGGACCAAGGTATTCATTTGTAAACCATATCGGGCAGGGATCCCAAGGGGTACGTGGTAGACCCTAAGCCGTTAGGGTCCCAATAGTTTTTGGTGGCCATTTCAAGACTTTGCGTGGGAATCCTTAAACGACACCCCAGGAATGCCAACATATAAGGCTCTAACACTGAAGCTTAAACAACTCCGTGTGGTAATATGATGTCCAAATAACCCGCAAATGTAGGGTATTCCAGAGGTCAACCATATCAGGTGGTGTCCCCCCTAAGAGACATGGGAGGCCCCTGAGATCGATCACAGGTCCTCTATAGTGTTTGGTTATCCTTTTGTCACGTACTCGTAAGGTTCCATCACTCGTATAATATAGGAAATATGATGATATAACATCGAAGAAGAGAATCCAGCCCATGGGTCAGCCTTATTCTCCATAAGCCTCTGTGCTTAAGCAGCCCTTATGATGGTCCAATCCAAAGTCTATGATCCACAAAAATTGGGTGCCTAAAAGGTCCAGAGACCAAAGGGTTCATATGATCATATTGGTGTAGGGGTGTTCCAATGGGACCAAAGAGTTCATATGATCATATTAGTGTAAGGGTCTTCCAATGGGTACGAAATAGGCCCCTTGGGTCGGTTATTTGGGTTTCAATAGTATCCCTTTAATAGTCATCCACTTTTATGGATCTAAAACAGAAGCCATAGGTAGATATGACATTTAAGAGCTCGAGAAGGCGTCCAAGGGGCACCAGAAGGTCTCTTAAGTCAACCTAAGCCCAGAATAACCTTGATGTTGAAAATCTCAATAGTTCCCCGTGACAGTTCAATCCAAAGGGTATACGCCACGGAAATTGGGCATACGGAAGGTCCAAAGATAAAAAAGAGAATAATTCACAATAAAATTGGACGAGGACCCCTAAGAGACATGGGAGGTCCCCTCTGGTCAGTTCTTAGGTCTCCTAAAGCCTTCTATGACCTTTAACTACTCATTCACTTATTAAACTTCCGCATTAAAACCATTAAGTTAGGACATTAAGAAAGACATTCAGGGTCAACGCAGAGCCTCATGGGTTGCCCTTTGTTCCCAGGAACCTCATCTAGAAAAAGTCAACTAGCCTGGATAGTATGGTCTCAAGGGGGCACCAACAGGTCTCCAAAGTAATCCCTACGAACCTCTGTTAAAAATCACAAATATCCTCCAGGGTGGTCCACTCCCAAAGGTTATAACCACAAAAACTGGAAGGCTCCATGAGGCAATAACCTTTACTAGTCACCAACTTTTATCGAAATCCTATGTATATGCAGTTAGAACATTAAAAAAGACCTCCAAAGGGCAGCAAAGAACATTTGGGTTGCTATTTGTCCCTATGAAAAACCTAAGCCAGCCGAGATAGTAGGGTAATGCCCTGTCCTAAGGCACCCACAAAAACGTGACATCCTACCCTGTTAGAACATGGGTGTTCATTTTCAAACCATTTTAGACGGGGAACCCTCAAGGAGCTTGGGAGGCTCGAAGGATTGGTCATTGGGCCTCCTATAGTGTTGGGTTATCATTTAAATGTTAGCCAATTATAAGGATCCAAGTTAGTAATAAGATGTTATAACTTAAGAGAAGTCTTCAGGGAACCAGATGCCCTCAGTCGCCCTTGTTCCTTTGGAACAACTGTGCAGGAGAACTTAGCAGCTTAAGTTAAGGTCAAATCACAAGGGCATAATTTGCTAAAATTGGAGTTCATCAAGGTTACGAGACCATTTCATTTCATAAATGGATGGGGAACCAAGGGTGTAGGCGGTTACTAGGATCCCGGTGAATGGTGACCCTTTACAAGTCATCCCTTTTGGGTGAATAAGATGTTACGACATTGGGGATGGCTTCGAGGGTGCACTAGGGTCTCCTAAGTCAATCTTGGTCCATAAGAATGTCAATCTTGAAAAAGTTAATCCTCCCTCGAGAAGGTCCACTCCCACAACTATAAGCCACGAAATAAGGCGTCCGGAAGGTCTCGAGATCAAGTTGTTTAATTTATAAAGGGAAATCAATCCGATGACCTAAGATCTTATTTCACCTAGGTGATTAGAGGTTTACCTAATATCTTTGAAGTGACCTGCTTTGTAAAGTATAATGAAAATCAATTTCCTGGTCATTGAAGTTGTAAAATATCTTATTTACCCCTACTTATATGTGTTGTTTTGGCGCAATATCAACACTATTGACCTAAAAAAAGAAAAAAAGGAATATAAAAGGCTGATAATAGATTTATTGAAGCTCAAATTAAAAAAAAAAAAGAAAAGAAAAGAAAAGAAAAAAGAAAAAAAGAAAGAAGGTTACGCTTTTTTTTTTTGGTCATTTTTTTCCCATATTTGAATCACTTGTAAAAGGGTATTAAAGGTATAAAGGTACTACGGTCATCAACTTTGATATAGTAATTGTTATATCTGATAAGTGAAGTCCATGTCAGTTTCCAATGATCGGAAGGCCAACTAACTAATAAATAATTTAAGAGTAGATCACTTCAAAGATATTAATGCAACAGGGAACCTCCTGGATTGCCCTTGATCATTAAGAATCTTCTGGAGTGACTAGGGGGTCTCCTTGGTTGGGCTTAGTACCCTAAAAACCTTGATATTAAAAATCTCAATCGTTCAACGAAATGGTCAATCAGAAAAGGTATACGCCACAAAAATTAGTCGTCGAGGAGATCAAAAGATCAAGTTGATTATTTATAATAATATAAGGCAAGAAAAACCAAGGGGAGTGGGAGGCACTTGGGCTCGGCTCTTGGGTACCTAGTAGACTTTTTACGGCAGTATACTAACCACTCACTTTTTAAGGCTCCAACACCGTAACCACAAATGTAAATTAACTTAGGACATTAAGACTCTAAGGCGACAAGGAGCTTCTTGTGTTGCTATTTGTCATCAAAAACCTCCATGTGGAAAATTCAACCGGACCTTGAGATTGTCGAGACATGCCTTATCCAAAGGCTATTAACACCCGAAATGGAATATATCAAATGCACAGGGGCATTTATTTACAAACCATATTAAGCGGGGGCCCCCTTATAGACGTGAGAGTACCCAGGAATGGGATCCCATACAGTTTTTGGCTATTCCTTATTGGTCACCAAATCATAAGGTTCCAACACCCATAGTTTAGGTAATATGATGTTACAATGTCCATCGAAGAAACCCTTTGGGTAAAGGGAGGCCTCGGCCGTAACTATTATGCAAGAGCCTGCATGTGAGAGACTCCCAAGAAGATCCAATCCAAGGGCTATAATCCACGAAAAGTCTAGAAGATTCCAAGGCCAAAGTGTTCATTTTACAACATTATTGGACAGGAGGAATACAAGTTAGGCCCTTGGGCTCAGTTAACGGGTTTTATAACTTTTGACAATTGAATTAGTTTGGAACTCCACTTCTTGTCCGCTGTCATTTCCTTTGAGATTTTATTATTTTGAACGTACTCCCCAAGTCAGATACTTAAGGTGTAGCTTACAACACTACATGAGAGGCCCCTAACGTCGGTTCTTCAATCCATAATAGCCTTTTATAACCTTAGACTAGGCACTTAGTTTTAAGGCTCAATCACAAAACCATGGGTGTAGAGGAAATTGGCATAGGAAAGGCCTCCAAATGCAATAGGGAGCCTCTTGGGTCACCCTGGAATGAATATCTGCCAAAGTGCCCCAATGGTTCTTTTGAAGACGTTTGAGGTTTTGATAACTTTGTTCCTAGTACAGTTAGGTTCCCATCAAAACTGTCACTATTGTTTTCCAAGCAAAGATATGTTCTTGAGCACCATATTACAAAACCAAGCCTCCCTCCTCCTTAGGATGGCAAACAAGATCCAACTCACAATATGATCCCTCCTCAGCTCCTCCCATCACCAACCCTCCACAACATGCATCATCCTTTATAAATTACCACAAACCCATAGGAATCTTAAAGAGCCAAGTATAGTAAGAAGGCAACCTCTTTAAGATCGTTAGCTCTCTTTTAACTTCTTAAAAACACTCTCAACCACCAGATTTCGAAAAGAAAGTAACCCAGGTTTACCTCCTAAAGAGACCTGCCAAGTATGAGTAAGTATTCTTTACCATCATTAAGATTCTAATGCTCCTTCGTCTCCATTATATCTCACTACTAAGAGTTAACCAGCTAGAGGACAACCATAAGTCACCAAAAAAAAAAGGCCAACATGTTTTTGGCGGCTGCAATGGTTAATGTGGTAAATCAATAGCTAGTTTGGATCCTGTGTGTAGCTGGCCTTTTGAGAGTCCAAATATGCTGATTGAAAAAAAGAAATAGAGCCCCTACTAGTGAATTCACCATACCAATTTGGGCCGGAGGGGGGATTTCGCACCCAACACAGAAGCATTGCTTAGTGGCTACATAAGACAGGAAACCCCTTCTAAGTTTAACTAATTCTAATCACCCTTCTAAGTTTAACTATTTCTAATCATCAAATGACAAAACATTAACACATAGTATATATCTTCCTCACGAAACATAGAAGATTATACTCTCCAACTTATTAGCATAAACTGCAATGCACATAGTACTTCCCAGTCACAGCAAAGAACAAGTACACAATTGCAACAACAGCTACTATCAAACCTCAAAATCAATTCTCAAGTAACCGCAACAAAAAGCACAAAACAAACCAAAAATTCACATAATAGCACGAAATAATCCTTGAATTCTAACCTCGCGAAGCAAAGAAACCCTCCCACTTCTACCGATTCCGCTCCGGCGGCAACGGCCGATTAAACCCGCCCCTCCGATTCATATACTGCCTTGGCTGGCGCTTCGTCACCGCCCTAATCCCACTCACATCCGCACCAGGAACCGGCTTCCCTTTCGTCGAATCAAACCCTACCGGAATTCCTAACTTCTTCATCATCTCCATCTCATCATCCACACCCTCTTCACCCACCACCATCTCTGCACCACCGCCATTGTTATCCTCCGAACCTTTCTTCTTCTTCCTCTGCTGCTGCTCGTGCTCCTTGGCGATTCCATCTACAAATTCCTCCACCACCTTCCTCTCATCGTAGTCCTCTCTGTCTCTCTTCCTCCGGCGGTGCTCCGGCGAGGGGCTCCGCCGGTGGTGGTGGTGGCTCGGCCGGCGGGAGTGGTCCACGGACCGGGACCTGGACCGGGATCTCGACTCGGAGACGGACCGGCGCCGCCGGTCGGGTGAGCGGGCGTGGCGGGATCGGGTCCGGTCCGGGGAGCGGGATTTCCGGCTTCGCTCTCGGTCATGGCGGTCACGGTCGCTGACGTCTTTCTCTTTCCTCCGGTCACGGTTGCGGTCACGGTCACGGTCTCGGTCGTCGCGGTCACGGTCTCGGTCATCGCGGTGGCGGTCGCGGCCACGGCCGCGTTCGCTCATTGTGGGTTCCTTTTTTTTAGTCAAGGAGAGTGGAGAGAGAGAGAGAGAGAGAGTTGTGGAGTGACAGCGGTAACTGGAGTTGGGCTGCAGTTTGAAACAGGGTTTATAATTGGAGAGGTTTTGTTGTTGGGGAAGGGAATAGTGGGTGGACCAACCCACTCAAGCAAGCCCAAGCCCAACTTAAACCGATTCTTCCGGTTCATTTCGTCAATTTTCAATTCTGCATTCAATTTAGTTCAAATCGATTTATTAGACACACCCTTATTCAAATATATTTAGCTTGATTTGTTTAACACAGTGCAATTAAGTGGAGTACACTATTGTAACTTTATTAGATTTGAGGTATACTTTTTAGAGTTATAAAGGAGGAACGAGACTATGAGAAGATAGGACCAACCTTTTTATCCTATGATGTTTCACATTGGGATAGCAATGAATAGAATATGGATCGGTTGACAACATATCCACATCCATATATTTTAGCTTCCTCCATATACAACCTATTTTGAAATTACTTACGCACACTAAGATACATATCAAATAACAATTTCTATACAACAATAACACAAACCACAAACATCATCAGAAATGAAAGTGATGCCCTGCCACATAACACATTCATCCATCCATGCACAGTGTCACTGACTCATTGTTTAGTCCATATAACATGCACAATCACTCTATGAGTATCTTATTCGACAACCGTTATCCCATGTCCATGCAACATACATTTAAGTAATTTCTAGGAAAACATCCTTATATAGGGGCCGGAATGATGACCCGAAACAAGACCACGATCGGGAAAAACATGAGTGCAAGGGCACCTAGACCCCTCGGAACGGCGTACCGAGCTACGAGGGGGCCTCTTGGGTCCCCCCAAATGACCACGCAAGCTAGCGGGGAAAAATTAGACCGGGGCCCGGGAGGCCAAAAACATGGGCTATAAAGTGGGCAAAACGATTACCGGAGCCCCAAAAATTGAAGTGTCATATTCTTCCACGATATTGCACCGTCATCCCTATAGGGGCGTGGGAGGATCACATGGCCGGAATCCGAGTCCCTAAAAGCTCTACAAGTGCCCGAAATGGTCACCCGAAAGAATGCCCAAATCGAAGAAAACACGAGTGCGAGGGCACTTAGGCCCCTCGGAACAGCGCACGGAGCCACGAGGGGGCCTATTGGCGGATTGCTCAAGCTGCTCGTGCGGCGAGAGCGGGTCGCCGCGTGTCGGCCTGTGGACGGACTGGGAACGGCCATCCCGGGGCCTTCCCCGGGTGTCGAACAGTCGACTTAGAACTTGTACGGACAAGGGAAATCCGATTGTTTAATTAA
Organism: Mesembryanthemum crystallinum; assembly: GCA_030267885.1. Taxonomy (NCBI): domain Eukaryota; kingdom Viridiplantae; phylum Streptophyta; class Magnoliopsida; order Caryophyllales; family Aizoaceae; genus Mesembryanthemum; species Mesembryanthemum crystallinum. Next base: position 23,448 of record BSSO01001321.1, read on the forward strand.
AACAAAGCATTGCGACGGTCCCTGCGGATGTTAACACAATGTGATTTTTGCCCAATGCTCTAAATGCCAAAGTGAAGAAATTCAACCAAGCGCGGGTAAACGGCAAGAGTAACTATGACTCTTTTAAGGTAGCCAAATGCCTCATCATCTAATTAGTGACACGCATGAATGGATTAACGAGATTCCCATTGTTCCTGTCTACTATCCAGCGAAAACCACAGCCAAGTGAACGAGATTGGCAGAATCAGCGGGGAAAAAAGACCATGTTGAGCTTGACTCTAGTTCGACTTTGTGAAATGACTTGAGAGGTGTAAGTGGGAGTTTCGGTGCAAGTGAAATACCACTACTGTTAACGTTATTTTACTTACTCCATGAGTCGGAGGCGGGACACTGGCCATCTTTTTAGACCTGATGTCCCCTCGGGGGCCGATCCGGGCGGAGGACATTGTCGGGTGGGGAGTTTGGCTGGGGCGGCACATTGGTTAAAAGATAATGCAGGTGTTCTAAGATAAGCTCAACGAGAACTTAAATCTCGTGTGGAAAAGAAGGCTAAAAGCTAGTTTGATTCTGAATTTCAATACGAATACGAACCGTGAAAGCGTGGCCTAACGATCCTTTAGACCTTCGGAATTTGAAGCTAGAGGTGTCAGAAAAGTTACCACAGGAATAACTGGCTTATGGCAGCCAAGTGTTCATAGCGATGTTGCTTTTTTATCCTTCAATGTCGGCTCTTCCTATCATTGTGAAGCAGAATCCACCATGTGTTGGATTGTTCACCCACCAATAGGGAACGTGAGTTGAGTTTAGATCGTCATGAGACAGGTTAGTTTTACCCTACTGATGACAGTGTCGTGATGGTAATTCAACTTAGTACGAGAGGAACCATTGATTCGCACAATTGG
>BSSO01001322.1:0-24348 GCA_030267885.1 Mesembryanthemum crystallinum
AGTGCCCTACAAATGGAACAGTCATATAAGGCAGTGTTTCGCAAAAAATTTTATAAAAGGTATCCGTTCACAAAATCAGTGTTATAAAAGGTAGTGGTTCACAAAAAATCCTTTAGAATTATACCATCATGAAAGTAAATAATGGAGTGGAGTACGGTGATATGCGGAAAAGATAATAGAAAGAGGCCAAAAATGGGGGAGAAAGCTAGAAGGATATTATAGGGAGAGTAGAGTAGTGAGTAATTATTTAAGGGAATAGTCAAAACGAAAAGGACAAAGGGGGGAGCAGAATATAATACTCCTACAGCAGCCGTGCAGGTAGTGGGGGTTGGATAAAAGTAAAAGGACATAAATACCCTGAAAAATGCTTGTCCTAATGGAGAAATTCATGAATTCAATCCAGTGTCACGCACAAAGAATTCATTTTATAAATTACCTTTATAAATCTCATTTCAGGTCGTTTCGGTCAATTCAGTTTAGTGCAAGTTGTTCTATTCAAGCCTAGGTTATATATACTTTTTCTCTTACATATTACTATAAATTTATTCATTTGGGTTCAAGTCTAGGTCGTTTAGTTCAGTTCAATTCGGATAGTTGAGTGCAGTTGAGATACTTTCATGCGAACGGAACACAACTGAGAGTGAGGACACTCATGTATGCCCTTTAATTAAATTACCGTACCCTTGGGGCCTTTTCTCTGTGTTTGCGAGCGAATTGAATTCAGGTTTCAGGATGGAGAAGAAAGAACCTCGATGTTAGAGTTGAATGCGTGGGTCATTGGGTGGGTGGCTACAGCTACAGGTACTGGCCGGGTCTGGATCATGGCAGAGAAGTATGGCTCAGGCTCTATAGTCTGTAGTCTGTACTCATACCCTAGGCTATATGTCCTATAGCTTGCTAGCTGCTTGGTGGTGCCTGCGACTGATCAGCTCACAGTCAAAATGGTTCAGTTCAATGAAGAAGCTAGAGAGAGAAAAAGAATGCATGTGGATGGAGTATCAGGTATGTATGGACTGGGGAAATAGATGAAGTAATATGGTCAGCAACATCGTCTGACTCCTTCTGCATGCAGTCCTTTCTTCCCTCCCTCTGATTCAGAGCTTATTAACGAATTCAATACCTATATTTGTTACACTAAAGCTTGTATGAGTCGATTTTATACGTCACGTATATATTCCAATTTTTATAGCAGTATACGATAAGATCATCTCCCGGCTCACACAATTGTACTTATTTCATGTGTTATTGAATATAATAATATACATATTCTCTTCAACTGAATAACATTGGATATATACAAATTCAAGGTTACTTATTTTATCGATGTAAGAGAAATCATTTTAACATACAAAACACACCATACATTGAAAATGGTACTCCAAGAAAGAGCTGGCAGCTAAGCCGAAAATCACAAGCAGTTCAAACTTTATGAATTAACCATTGAAAATTGAAAATGACAAGGAACAATTGTTGACAAATTATCAATAATGAATGTTTTTTCCAAGTTTAGACTAATTGTAACTAATACACGTAGTCAAAGATTTAAACAAGACGATCAAGTGCCTTGTGCTTGACAAGAATGATGGGGTCGTAGGGCAAAATTATTTTGGTTATTAGTCAAGGTGCCAACTAAAGTAATTAACAAACTAATTAAGATTTATGATCAGTATTAAGCAATGATGAATGTTTTGACAAAAATACAGTACTACAAGCTAAGATTCCATAAAAGTGTATATCACGTAGTGATGTTGGGAGGTTAAAGGGCAATTTCTTTTGCTGATGATGTAACCATAGTTAAAAGTGTAAGTAATAGTAGTATAACATACACTTTGAAGTTAATAATGCTCTTCAACTAACTATTCAAATTGGTATTACAAACTTTTTGCTTTGGAGTAGAAGAAGTGCAAAGGTGAACACCCTCAACTGCATTTATATTAGATACGATACGCATATATATCTTTCTTGGTTGTGATCTTAATGAACAATTTTTTATTTATTTACTAGGTACTTAGTCAATTTGATTTTTAAATATAAAAGTTACTCCGATTGTATCTGTGCAGTCAATGTTTATCAAATTTGACAATTGATTAAATGTAAAAATGTTATTATTATTGTGACATTGTAATGATATCATAAGGTTTGTCATAAAAAGTATTCCAACAAGAATACATTTTCATAATTTTAACAAAAATCGTATGATAAAAATTAGGGGTCAAAATTGTGGTCTAAAGACCGCGAAAAGTAAACAAACGACTTATATTTTTTCAAAAGTCAATAAGCTGATTCAAGTCACACTTTTGCACCAAAAATCTAATATTCAAACTTAATCTATCTATATCTTAAATAAAATATATATATAAAAAAAAATAAAAAACCTCCTGCCCCTGAAAAGGGAAATGAAAAAAATGTTTACGCAATTGGAAAGTGAAGCTTTGATAGATAAAAATTAAAACTTAGAAGATACGTACATAAATAATTCATATTAAATAAAAAGAAAAAAAGAAAAAAAAAATAAAAAGAGGTGATGATAAAGATGTTCATATTAGAGGTATACCCCCACCCAAGGAAATTATGATTTATGATAGGATAGTCCATATATGAGGAGCAGTACGTATCGTAGCAGTGGTCCGACAAGATGAGTAAAATTAGGGTTATCACATAAATAATAATAATAATACTCCTACTTACTCTATATAAGGGCAACGGGCAAAGGGCAACGGGGGCCTTTTATGTCTTCCAGCAACAACAATCAACAGACAACAGTGAACAGTGGTAGTGGTAGTAGTGGTGCTCAAGCTCAAGAACCTGCTGGTTTTCGTATGCATGTATGTATGTATGTACACACTACACACTACACACTACACAGCACCTTAATACTATCATACACTCAATCTCCAATTTCCCCGTATTCCAAGGCCAGATTACGTAGCGTAGTCGGCAGGCCACTTATCCACCAAAACCTCATCATCTAATACGTACTTACTACTATATTATTATTACAAAATTATAATAATATATATGTGCACAAAAAATTAAATACGATGGAGTACTTTAGTTTTCTCTGGGAAATTAGTTAAATACTTTTTGAGAAAAAAGAGTTTGATACAACTCAAAGTATTAAACCAACATACAATATGTAAAGAGGGTGTATGTGTTTGTTTCAATTGAAACTAATAATTAAACTGAATTGAGTATATAGTAATATGTGAGAGAGAGAGAGAGAGAGAGAAAAAAAAAAGAAGTAAATTGTAGGATATTGAACTATACGCAAAATTGATAAGTTAAAATGAATACACTCGTAATTTAAAATGCCCGGTAGTTTCTTAAGCAAGATCTTGAACTCAAATCTTTGAAGTTGATAAGCAGGTTGATGTTAGGAGAGTTTTCCCTTCATACATATAGAGTTGAACCTGTTTGATTCAAATTAAACTAGAGGGTAAAACATATCCGAATATTATAGTACTATAACTAAAAGAAAGACAAAGAAATTGAAAAGACAATAACAATAATTTGCAGTATATGCATAGTGATGTAAAATGAAAACCAATATTGGAAGGAAATTGACTCACTCTACCCCTCTCCTAACCCTTATAAATACACACACTCCATTTCCAATCCATCCCCACCTTCTCATCCCCACCTCTCTCACTAAAAGGGCTAACTTACTTTTAGTTTTAGCCCCAATTCTCCCCCTTCTCTCTCTCTCTCTCTCTCTCTCTCTCTCTCTCTATCTGATCTACAACAAAAAAGTAGTAGTTACTTATGATACTCGATCATCTTTATTTATCTCTCGTCTCCATCAATATTTCTCTGATCTACAAAGTAAGCATTGAAAAATCTGTGAAGCTCAGGAGGGATAGCGCCATTTAACCTAGCTAATTAACCTAAAAAAGAAAGGAAATTAAAATATATGTATAAATTGTGTGAAAATTGATTGGTTATATTGGCGCTATCTATCCTGAGTTTCATGGCTTCTTCTTGCTATGAAAATTAAGTAATTAATTATAAGTTCTGTCATGATCTCTCTCTGAGTGACTACCATTACTTTTGCAACAGCAGCCCAGCTATCTCATCTACACTATTGGTATGTACTTTACCCTTCTTTTTTCTTCATTTCCCATTTCCTTATCCTACCCCTTTTNCTTTTTTTTTTTTTTTTTTTTTTCTTGTCAAGCTAAGAATGTGGAGGATATAGAGAGAGAAAGAAGGTAGGTGTACTAAAAACTATTATTGGAATTTTCATATATAGCTCTGATTTCCTTGTTTGTTGACTAATACAGTATTAATTTATCACTAATTATGGTTTATTTGAAGTAAATTTAAGAGTTTGGAATTGAAGAAGATCAACTGCGAGTATTTATTTGACACACGTACAGTTTCAAATACCCAAGCAAGCTAAGTTAAGGTGATAATATATAATGACAAATAATTAATTAAAACCCTAAACTTTCTTATACTACTTATTATGCTGTTTGCTTGCCGAATGCCGAGTTTGAACTCATGATATGGCTACACACAACAAGGGTTTCTGTCTCCAGTTTATAGTAAGTATGACACAGCTAGCAGAGTGTATTCTTCTACTTTTTGTTCTTTCTCTTAAGAGTTTCATTGGTGGTCTCAAATAATCTCAATTATAGATCAGACTTTGTTTAATTTTATTAGTATTATTCTCATCACCATACTGTTAAATAATGCAAAATCATTCAAACATTTTGATGTCCCTCAAATGATCACTGCCTTTTCTTTTCTTTTATTTTTATTTTTTTTTCCGATTTCCGCTCTTCTTTCCGGACTAACATGTACAGTATAATCTATATTTTACTTTTTGTACAAAAGGAGCTAAAAATACAGTAGTATATAGTAGTATATTAGACTAAATCCATGTAGTTTTTAAGGAAAAAAGCTGAGTAGTATACTACTCCTAGTATATACTATTAGCTTATCCAAAAATGATTGTGCTTGGTTAATTTGACTTATTCAAGTGGATTTCTTGTTTTTCCATTAATAATTATCAAAAAAAATAAAAAAAAAATCTATGTATTACTATTACACTAATAGTAATTAATTTTTTGATTTTCATATGTAGGTACCGTATGACTACTGTATGTGAGATGAGGGACAGGGAAAGAATGAGGATCATTCCTTCTCTCCTTATTATTAATTATTGTATGACACTATCTTTAAACACCATAACTCCAAAGTCTTTTTGGTAGGGGCCGGTTCTTACCGACTAAAAGAATATAATAATGGAGACTATGCAATCAGAAAGCCACGTGTGTGGCTAGTGTATGTGGTAGGTTCCACGTGTACGGCTGGGATAGATTTCAAATCTTTGAAGCAAACCCATCTTGGAAAGTCTTTCTTTTTTTTTTTTTTTTTTTTTGTATATATGGAGCAAATTACTTGAAAGTTTAAAGCCTCCCAAATTAAGAAGCTAAGGGTTTTAATTAATACAGGCATAGAAGCTAGCTAGTACTCCATTTGGCACTACTTTAGGATGCAAATGATGCTTATAACATGACGTACATAAAAATATACTCCCTCTATTTGTTCTAGTTTGGTATGTTTTTTTGACAGTCTTTAATCTTTATTATCGCTATATACATTAGTAAACACTCTTAAATTACTATAATTTTATTGGTTCTTTTACAGTTTCTTAATATTAGTATAAATTCAAAAAAGACAACCATTGTACGAGGGAGGAAGTAATGGTTAAGATTTGTTCATCGTTTTTGTTTCCCTTTCAATACGGTGGGAGCTATGCCTTAACAGTTAACAGGCAACCCCATTAACTATACTCTATATTTATATTTATATATTAATCATATTCAATGCCATCAACAGGTTTTTCTCTACTTTATCCAATCCATTAATTAAATTGTTCATGCAGTGGCATGCTGGTAGTAATAAGAACAGTTCATCTAAATTAGAGCCTCATTACAACACAAAACTGAGTTCGAAATAAAGCCGAGTTAAAATACTCGGACGCTATCCAAGAGGTGTTTGGTCCACTGATAAACAAGTTATACACCAGGTCATGGGTTCGAGCCTCCTAGGGAGCACCTATATGAATTTATTTGTGGAATACCTGAAGACGTGCGTTAGAAAGTGCCCTTTAGCCACGCTCAAAGAGGAAGAAAGTTCCTCTTTGCCGACACCTAAAAAAAAAAAAAAAAAATCGGACACTAATTTGAACATTATTGATATCTCAACTACAAGAATATTCTCAGCTATATATATATATATGTATATATATATATATATATATATATATGCAAACAGAATTATGAATTAGTGTTGTTAAACTTAAATTTCAGCACACGAAGCAGATTTCATACTCCCTAGCTAGCTAGTCCTACTTCGTCAAAATAAAGCTGGGTTTATAGGTTAAACCTCTCAAATCTTAACATATAAGCAAAATCATTATTAGACCTTATATTTAGGACGACGTAAGGGAGTGGGAAAAGAACACACAAATGGAGAACAAACATAACTTAAATTACTGTATTTATTTTGTCCCATACAACGATAAACCAACAAATAATAGCTCGTGATGATCGCAAGGCCGTGCAACACTGCTTTTGCGGTAAGACGCAACGCAACCACAAGAATTGTATGTCCTAGTAGTAGTTTTTAGGGTTTCAATTGCTAAACCAATCATATATATTCACATTTGTTGTCTTCTGCTTAAACTTTTCCTCATACAACCTCATGTGTTTATTTCGAAATAATATCCCAAAATATTTTGCACCAAAAAATATCCCAACATATTGGTTCGTTGCATATATTTTTTTTTTTTTTTTTTTTTCTTTCCCCTCCTTAAGCGTGGCTAAAGGCACCTCTTAACGCATGCCTTTGGGTATTTGGTGTATAAGCTAAAATTTATTTACCAATGAGCCAACTCATAATATGAGTGTTGATGTTACGTACATAGTCCGTGATAAGATCAGAGGAATAATGAATGGAGGCATTGATTTAAGAGAGAGAGAGAGAGACACACACACAATAATAAATAAGGCGTGGGGATATGATAAATGGAGGTGAAGGGGTAAAGATGAAGGCTGTGGCTGCGCTGCAATAGCGCTGCATCTCCATTAAAGTGCCATATATATAAGATATACTTACATTATACCCAGCGTGAGGGTTCATTATTCGATCTCATTCATTCATACATATGCTAAGTAATAATCCTCTGCTCTCATCTGCTACGTAGAAGTAGTAGTACTAAGAGTATTATTGCTAGTACTATAAATTACTCCATATTATTTTTGTGGTCCTACGGTACCACCCCTGGCCTGGCCTGTCAGCATTATGGTGTAATGCCATGGTCAAAGCCTCCCAAAGCTGCTACACAACCACGTCAGTTGAATTTCAGATGTTTCCACATACGAGTATTACTCTTTCCCTCATTAAAAAAAAAATCTTTATATTTATCATTATACTACTACTTTCAAAATAACATTTTGACAATATATCAATTGAAAAGATGTATATTTGAAAAATATTACTCTCGGTATTTAAAGTTAATCGTAAAACAGTATTTTTAGTATTTTCATTATTAAAATTTTTCACAAATTAATGATTAAAGTTGGCGAGCTTTGTCAAAGCATTGTAGTGCAATTGGTGGCATCTTGTAATGTTGTCTTACTAACCCAAATTCAAATCCTGTGTGAATTTTAGCTGTTAATTATCAAAGTAATGGACTTTACCTTTCCGCAAAGAAAGAAAAAAGTTTACAACTTTGATATGGCAAAAAGCCAAATATAAAGGTCTTATTTTTTTGGGACAAATGGAGTTTAATAAAGATTTTAATTTAATTATTAGGGTTTATGTCAAGCTCTATTTCATTTTATAAACAACCTAGCTAATCTAAATTAGATCACATTTCTTAATTGAAACCAAGGATATTGCGTGAATTTCAATACCATATATTGACATGTGACATAGAATAGGTCATGTTCTTTCTAGATGGAACTCGCATCATGTAGTTAAATAAAACAGATTAGAATGGATCAAAATGATGAAATAAACACCTTAATTAGTAAAGATACATGTAATAAACAATTGCATACATGTTGTGGGTTAAATTTCAAAAGTTCGATATTTCACAGACACATTATTATTGAAAGAAAATATCCTTACTTTTCAATTATATATATTGTGTTAAAAAAAATTCAAATTTTCAATTACTCTTTTGGTCTTTATCGAGTAATTCACATTGTTTTTATTAACTATGCAATTTAATATTTTGTTTCATTTTAAATTACAAGTAAACTTTATTATTGTATCAGTAAGGGGGTAAATTAAAAGAGGTCACACAATTCATTACAAGTCACAAACTACCCTTATTTAACGCACATCCATCCTTCAAAATTCGTCACTGATTTGCTCCGCATTCCCTCCCATTTCTCTCTCTACCTCTCCCCCTCTCACACGCACACACACATTCTCTCTCTAACGCAAACACAACTTGGGGTTTCTGCATGCTAATGAACGTTGTTGCAAGTTTATTTTGTAATTCCATGGTTATGGTGTACGTACAATATTTGGGATTTCATCCATTAATAATGATTATTGTTTCCTTAACGATTCATGGGAATGCTCAAAGAAGATAAATTTAAAACGCAAATTTGTTCAATCCTCGGACGACGACGATGGACGAAATTATTGGTCAATGGAATAAGTCTGGGTTCATAGACTATAATCACAAAATTGTGGAGGTGATTTGTCGTCAAACTCCATTGAATCGTCCCTTTTATGTCCTTAAACCTACTAACCCTCTTGATTACTCATTCACAATTCTCTTGTTGGAAATTAGTTTGATTGTTGTTCTCTCCCACATCATTCGCTTTCTATTGAAGCCCCTCAAGCAACCTAAGGTCATCTCCGACGTCCTTGTAAGTCCTCCTTCGCTAATTAACCTTCGTTCTCATCAATTACCCTTTTTCTTTTAATGGCAGTTAGCATATTACATGCATATCGTTGTATCCTTGGAGTAAAGCACGGTTACATCATCAAAATCGTTAATGGAGTTCAATGTAGTCAGGCTTGATAACACATTCTGGTGACAGAAGTCCAAATTTACATTGGGGTTATTTGCAAATTTATGAAAAGTTGGGATTATCCTTGTTTAATGTCCCTATGTTAGGGGATTATTCTGGTCATTTTTTTTTTTTTTGTAGAATTTGATGGCTTGCATTTTGAATTTGGGGATTATTTATAAGACAAAGCAAGAGTTGAATTATTTACATCAAATTTTCCTTAAAATTATCGTCTATAACCCTAAGTCTAAGCGTTCCATTCTTATGAACCATTATTATTATTATCAATGGAAATATAACTTATTATTATTGTGGGTGTAGGCTGGTATAATACTTGGACCATCTGCTCTAGGATACAACAAGAAGTTTGTAAGCCATGTATTCCCAGAAAACTCGCGGTTCATGATACAAAACATCGGGATAATCGGGTTCATGTTCTTCCTCTTCGTGACCGCGGTGAAAATGGACTTAGGAGTGGTGGCCAAGGCCTCGAAGAAGCATTGGGTCGTAGCACTAGCCGGTGTCATAATCCCACACATTGTCGTATGGATCGTGGCCTTTTGCATAAGAGAGCAAATGGACAGCGAGCTCCAAAAGCTATCCTCAATAGGCGGCGTCATATCAGCTGTTGTGATCACGACATTTCCCGTCATATACACCATTCTTCGAGACATGCAGCTTCTAAGCTCTGAAATCGGGCGCATGGCCTTGTCGACAGTGATTGTAAGCGATGTCATAGGGATTGTGATTGTTGTTGCATTCGAGGCAGTCAAGCAAGGGGAAAACAAGCGGATCAATGCATTACACTATGTTATCGCTGTTGTGACACTAAGTTCGACTGTCATGTTGGGTGTCCCTAAGGTGATGGCATGGATTAGCCGACAAACACCGGAAGGTAGTATGGTGCACCATAAGTACATTGTTGTTATTTGGCTTGGTGTGTTTGTGATGGGGTTCATGACGGATTTCATTGGGGCTGCTGTTGGAAATGGGCCGCTTTGGCTTGGGCTTGCGATTCCTGATGGGCCCCCAATTGGATCTTCCATTGTGCATAAGAGTGAGATTGTTATGACTCATGTTCTTATGCCCTTTTCGTATGCTCTGGTGGGGCTTAACACGGATGTTTTCTCTATGAGTGCTTGTTGGTCTTGCTTAAGCCCGCTTTTCGCTATGGCTATTATGGGTTTTCTGTCCAAGATGGTCGTTGTTGTCATTGCTGCCCGTTTTGTGGATATGTCGTATAGAGATGGCTTTGTTCTCGGCCTCATTCTCAGCCTTAGAGGTCAAATGGAGTTTCTTCTTTATTATCATTGGATGGATTTGAAGGTATTCATTCATCTACTATATGCTTTTATTTCTTCAATCTAGTCATGTAAGTATTTATTACAAAAACGACTGTGTTTAAATAAGGCATATAAATAAGTTTTTTTTTTTTTTTTTTTTTTTTTTTTTTTTTTTATATATATCAGAAGCTTAATCGCTAATGTCAGCATCTTATTTTGAGAAATCTATCTTGCATTTCTACATATAATTGACTTGGAGAATGTTATTTGTGATGTGGAGTATATTCGTGTGATTGGTTGCTTATTAATATGGATATGCGGTTGTTTGTAGATGATAAGAACGCCATCGTTCTCAATGATGGTGGTGTTGACAATTGCGGTGACAAGCATAGTTAGCCCCATAATCAGCATTCTATATGACCCAACAAGGCCATACATGACCAACAAGAAAAGAACCATCCAACACACCATGCATGACTCGGACGTCCGCATAGCTGCATGCGTATACGACCAAGAAAGCTTATCAAGCTTATTTAACCTCTTGGAAGTCTCAACTCCAACCACAAGCTCCCCATTCACAATCTTCGCCTTGTATTTGGTCGAACTCACAGGCAGAGCCTCCCCTGTATTCATCGATCACTCGAAGCAAGACGAGTACTGGGACACCGCCAACGAGACCATCCACAACGCCATCAAACTCTACGAAGAGACACGACTCGATAAAGTGACAATGAATTTTTACACGAGCGTGACACCACGGAGGACAATGTACCAAGATATATGTGAACTTGCCTTGGTGAACAAGGTTGCTCTAATCATTTTACCATATCACAGGAAACCCATTGGCAGTGGTACGGGTGGGTTGGGTGAAGCGGGTCTAATCCGACCCGGTGTACAATCCGTCAACTACAACACCTTATCACACGCCCCGTGTTCAGTGGGCATCCTAGCAAGCAAGGACACATCGACATGGACCTCGCTTTCGGCCAATTCCAGCCGCCACGTCAACCGCCAATTCGCCATGCTCTTCCTAGGCGGGTCAGACGCTCGTGAAGCCCTCTTCCTGGCGGATAGGATGGTGGGCCACCCTGACGTGTCACTCATCGTAGTTCGATTCTTACCCAAGGACTACAGGGGAGACAATGAGTCAGAGAGGAAGCTTGATGATGGGGTGGTGACATGGTTTTGGGTCAAGAATGAGAGAAATCGTAAAGTAGTGTACAAAGAAGTGACTGTGACAACTGGATTAGAAACAATCTCGGCAGTTCAGTCGTTAAACCAGACAACAGATATTGATCTTTGGATTGTGGGGAGGAAACATGGGATGAATCCAGTTCTTTTGGAGGGGTTAGGAGAATGGAGTGAGAATCCTGAACTAGGAGTTGTAGGTGATTTTTTGGTTTCTATGGATTTTAGTGCTTTCTCATCTGTATTAGTAGTACAGCAACAGGTCTTGCGAGATCACCGGGCCACACCTTGGATATGTATAGACTCATGAACTTTTTGTTGGGTGTAGGTTTTTTATTATTTCACTCCTTTTAGTTTGCAGATGCTTTATTTTGTTGAAGTTCCTTTACTTTGTACATATACAAATTAATTAAAACTAGAAGTTGCTTGTTGGGTTAGGTTTTAACAACTTGGCACAAACTCGACCAAAATAGAGATCACCTTTGTAGATTTAGATGAATTTCAAAGTTATGTAAAAGTAATTATATTCGATCAATGCTTTATAGTTCCATATGAATATTCAAGGGCATGTTTCAAATACCTTTTACTCCATGTCTATGTTTAAAAAGTTTATCCAATTTTAAAATTATGACTTACTTTTCAGGGATTGGATTATTTGATGGGTAATATAATAACCTTAACCTATATGTTTTCTAGAATAGGACATCTACAATGGAAATTTTTAAATTGAGTCTTGAGATCTTTGTTTAAAACTAGTACTCTGTTATGGATCATTAAGATAATATTTTAGTTGATTAAAATTGTTAGGGCCCATAAAAATCTAATGGATATTAACGCTAAAATGCAGATGTGGTAAGTTTCAAAAGTTTTAAAGATTTAACCATTGTGATTTGTGATGCACTTAGTGCGCAAGGAGCCACGAGTCCAACACTCCCAGTCCCAGAGAGCAAAAACGCGATTTCCCTAGCCCAGGCCCAAGAAAACAGTTATGTTTGCCTAGTTATTAGAGTAAAGAAGTGAGTAACAAACCGTGAAAATTGATTCAATTTCTGATCAATTCATGATCTTTCACAAAATTATTCCTACGAATTGTATAGTTCAAATCGTGTAACTGGCATAAAGTTGCAATTGATTTTGCTGGTTTGATAAATTGGAGAAGCGAGGCCCAAAGTTCTGTCAATGGAAGATGATAACTCCGGTTCACACCACCGTCGAATGTCGACGCGGTCTCGTAAGGTCGCCCCTAAAATGGCGGCGGCTCTTGCTAGCTCCGATAATCGAACTCAGGTCACCTACTTCTACACATTCTTCATTCCTTTTCTTCTTGAGATTTTTTTTTATAATTATTTTCTGGCCGTTGAATGAATTTGCAGGCGGCGCTAGCACGGCTTGAAGCTCTGGAAAATGACAACGCCGGTTTGGAAACGGTCGAAATTCATGATGATGATGATGCCTCTCTTGATGATGATGATGAAGGTTCCAATTTTCTCTCTTTCTTTTTCATCCCATCGCTTTATTTATGTGTGCCGTTAGGTTTTCTCCAAGTAGTGTTGGTTATTTGAACTGACCATATTGAAATTTAGTACTAGTTGAGTTGAATAGCAGTACAAGAAAGGTCTTTGAATTCACAGTTTGATATATAAAAAGTGAAAACCTCTTGGCTATGGGTAATAGGGGTAGATAGTATGATGAGCAGTTTTTTTCAGTAGGATTTTGATAGCCCTATTGGCCAAAATGTGAGCTTTAAGCCTCTAATGTTGCTACCTTACGGTAGTAGATAGCGCAACAACGAAAACTCAACATTAGGCATTATAAACCTATATATTGATAAAGTCTTGCTCCTGGTTAGTAAGCATCAGCATTGTCTTTGAGGTAATGCAGTCAGATCAGCTGAATCGAAACAAAGTTTCAAGCAGGTAAAGTTATGGTCTTAACCCATGTCAGTGCCTCAATCACAGCTTGAGCGTCGACTTGTAAAGCAAAGGAAACACAGCAAGAAGCTGCAGCCCCACCCAATAATGCCGAGTTACTATCTAATGCCACTCATCCTGTTACTCATTTGGAATTCCTTGCAGCTTTCTCATCTGTGATTAAGTGGACCGTACTGCTCACTGGTTCTTTTTTCTCCCTTGCTTTATAAGCACTAGCTGAAGGTGAACCCTCTACAAGATTATCGAGGAGCTTCTCCTCTTTAGCTCTTTCCTTCAACTTGACCTTAATTGGAGGAAGTTGATTATGTCGGAAAAAAGTTAATTCCATCCTTGTGATTTACTATATACATGAACTGTATTATAAAAAAAAAGTTATATATATAAACTAATTTTTGCTTATCTCAGACCCAAAATCTGAAAGAGTTTGTTCTGTTTTCCCTTTTAACATTTCTTGAGCAGGTTTTATACAGAGGAAGCAATCCATGAGCAAGCGGAAAACCCGGCAAGCAAAGGCTCGAGAAAATGCAAAGAAAGCTCCTCGAACATTTCTAGAGCTTGTAAATGAGGTGCGAAATGGGAATGTTACTTAAATAGTTCTACTAGAATCCTAGTTCCAAATTGATGCTGACTTTTTGGTTTTGGGTGGAAACAGGCAAATTTGGAGTCCTTACCCCCTCATGTCCCGAGTTATTTAAGGGCAGCTGTGGGTCCTCCAACCTCTACTGCGCGGCGTAATTTCTGCACAGTTTGTGGGTTCACTGCCAATTATACATGTGTGAGATGTGGTGTGCGTTTCTGCTGTATCCGGTGCCAGAACATACACAATGATACCCGCTGTTTGAAGTTTGTTGCATGATTAACTGCAAGCAGTTCTGTGTGGAAATTTGTAAGTCCAACTCTGTCAGGCTTAGAATAATGGTTGGATCTCTTGTACAATGACAGTGTTCAATAATTTAGTTTGTTTGTTAGATATGCCTTGTTTACTTGTCATTTCCTGCACTTTCCATCCTTTCATTTCAACGCCTATAATTTTAACCATGTTGGAGTCACATGATATACATTAAAATTCATTGGCAACTAATGGCCTCCCAATTACATGACTTTGGAACAAACTTAGATACAGAAGGATTAAAACATATTAACAATATTATGTGCTGAATGGAACATCAACTTTGTCATGATTCTTGTTTACTACATGGATTCACAATATTGGACGAGAGCTCTGTCATATGAGATGAGTTGAGCATATATGCATCTTGTTTAGCCAAGACAGATCTCATGCTCATTCGAATCATTTTACTGTACTCAACATTGTGGTAGATCTATTGGGGGAGCCTCTACAGACTGGAGTTCACCAACACCATTCTCAACCCAGAAGGCCATAGCCAAGCCCCAGCCGATGTGAACATCCAAGTGACAATGCATTAACCAAACCCCTGTTTTAACCAGTATAAAGAAAGAAACATTCAGCGCATCTTCATAAGGGTTAAGAAGTAAATACTGATTTACCGGTTTGAAGGATGTATAAAGTGCTACTAATTACTACTACATTACCTGGGTTATCGGCCACAAATCGGATGGCAACCCATCCACCAGGTGATGTTCCTATTGTATTCCTGACTGGTGGGTCAACCAGATTAAATTTAGCAGGATCTCTTTTAGGATCAAAGTTACCTTTACCCGTGCCAACCACAAAGAAATGGTAACCATGAAGATGCATTGGGTGGTCTTCAATTGCAAAAATGCTAGTGTCCTGTAAGACAATTTGTACGTGAGATCCAAACTTCAACTTGTACACTTTAGTTCCGCGAACAGGTGTCCACAGCCCTCGGCTTACATTGCCTGTGTAATCAAACTGCAGTGGTGGCACTGGAGGGAAATCTGTAGTGAAGACACCAGGAGTATTCTGGTACATGGCTTGTAGTATGGAATTCCGTTTTGGCAGAACAAAAGATTGGTTGTTCATGCTCGCGGTTAACCTGGTGTTGTTAGGACCTTGGCACCGGATACTGGGACCTGAACAGTTGATTGACCCTAGGCCAACTGTGAAAAATAGGTTTTCATGGATCTCAAGCGGGACTTCCCCCTTGGAAATACCCCTGAATTTGGCCGCGAATGCCTTCGCGGTGTTTGTGTCATTCCAGGCTGGTAATCGTGGGAGTACTGGTCTCAAAGGACTACCTTTTATGGTTTTAGATTTGGAAGGAGCAGACTTGTATTCAAAGATCGCAGTTGTGGTGGTGTTGTCAAAGGCTACTCCAGGAGCACTGGCATAGGCTGTAGCGGCCATGTAGTATTGAGCTGGTGGTTGATCAGCTATGACTAGGACATCAGTTGTTTGACCAGGTCCGATCATGATGACATTGGTGGTGAAGGGCTTGTTGTAAGCAGCATCAGCTCCAACAACTATCATTTTGTGGTTGGCAATCGAAAAGAAGAGTTGTTGATTGAGTGCAGCGTTGATGATTCTGAGGAGGGTTGTCTTTCCAGCTTCCACTGGGAATATTGTTGTATCTGCATGGTAAGATGGACTAGAAGTTATGCTCTTGTCAGGTATGATTGTTTGATCATCATTGCAAAAAGTTATTTTTAGTAGTCCTCTAGCATTTTTCTGCTCTCTCTTGGTTTTCAAAGTTTAGTTATCTACAAGTTTTCAGTGTCAGGGCGGAAGGTTGTTGAGTAACTTGCAAAATATTGTTTTATTGACATCAAGTAAGGTTATTTCTGTAAGGATTTAGCTGGATTTTACAGCTCTGTTGCATTAAAAATCCGTAGCCTATCAGGTAAGATTCAAAGGTGAAAAGCTTAAATTTATTCAATTTTCAATCTCGGTGATATATAATGTTGCAGATCAGGTTGCCTGCATACTCTATGTAAACAGAGCAAAGATAAAAGAGAAATAGTTTCAACCAACCTTTGCTAGAGCATCTGTAGAGAGCACCAGGTTGACCATTGATAGTATATGCGTCAGACACATTTGGAGCTGCACCTGTAATCATGGCCTCTTTAAGGACATCCATGGGGTCTCTGTTCCACCACTCCCCTGTAGAATACCATTTTGAACATCAATACAATATGTCATCACAACATGATCAATAGTATGCTTATTTCTTAGTTGAGTAATCACATTGTGAATGTTGTGGATTGTAACTTCGTTATACCTAGGAGAAGAGGAAATTCTCTTGCAGGCTTTGGGAAGGGATATGCTGACCCGAGCTTGGGATAAATAACTAGAGCCCCATATACAGTGGCTCTCATCCATTTGCTGTGAGCATGCCACCATAAAGTACCCTCTTGGTTTTCGATGGTGAACCTGTATGTGTAGGTTCCTCCTGGTCTGATTGGGCATTGCGTTATATACTCGGGTCCATCTGCCCATGGTGTTCTCATTTGGCGTATACCATGCCTATTTGATTTAAAAAAAGTGACGCAACTAACATGTGTTAGACTAACAATCCAAGAGCTCAGATAATTGCAACTATTGCTGACATAGGGATAGATGGATGGTTAGTTACCAGTGGAGAGTGATGTTGTATTTCCCAGCATTCGTAACTTTGATGACTAAAGTATCCCCATTTCGTACCTTTAGGGTTGGCCCTGGAAATTGACCATTTACTGTCATAATGTGTTGTGTTTTACAGAGCCTCTTCACCAGCGTTGGTTTAATCTGTCCGTTTTCACCAGAACACGAGAAAGAAGATGATGAACTGTATTTCCATGCATGGAAGTGAAAGCACATACAAGATTATAAGAGAAGAAAAGGAGCATACCACAAAGTTGTGATGTTGGATATCTGCATATGCTAAAGAAGCTATGAATGCAAAAAATATGGACAATCCGAAGAATGCACCACATCTGCTGTATAATTCCATCTTCTGAGTTTGCTCTGTGTTCTGCTCGACCGTGTCTGTATGGGATATGAGAGGAACTCCCAGTATTTATACATGAGAATTAATGGAGTAAAGAGATCTAATATTATACTTTTAGAGATGCATCTGAATCAGATTGGTTATAATTGATGTTATCAAATTAGGTTTCAAATGAAGTACGTGATCCTACATAGCTGAGGATTTGGTGCACCCACGGCCACTAGGCCTCTCATTTGGTTTAATAAATGATTTATAGATGCTTAATTAGCATTTGAGCCAATGCTAACCGAAACATGTCTCTTTGTTAAAGAACTTTAATATATTACTCTCTTAGTTATTCTTTGAACAGTTATAAAATTATTATTTATTTATTAAACCATTCCTAATGAGTAATGACAACATTTTTCTAATTTAGTAAACCTAAATAATTTTTGCGCCGGAATCTAGTCCTTGTGTTATGGTCACAGCATAATTGGTTAGTCCTTGTGTTATGGTCACAGCATAATTGGTTGCCAATGATTGCAGGGGTTGGATTTGAGATGGAGAATTTGGTTATGGTTGGTGTTCTTTTATGCTTTAGTTGACCAGCACCACCACCACCACCACCACCAAACTATTTGCACGTTTTATTGTTAATCCATATGTTTCCTAGAATGATAGGTTTGAATCTTGTTGCTTAATTGAGTAGATACTAAACTTAGGATGCAAACTTGTGATATTAGAGTAGTGCTATCAGCTAGTACTTACGTTCAACTGATAAGTAGGCTTAGTAGAGTAATGTGTTGTTGCACAAAGAATGTAGGTATACTCACTCCTTCATAGGATTTTGAACGAATATACGAGGTGACTTTTAGAATCCAATAGGTGATATTTATTCAACACCCGGTGATTTTTACTTAACTATGGGGTAATTTTTACTTTGCTATTCCAAGAAATTCAGTAACTTCTACAGAACTTCATTTACTGTCAGCAATGCTCATGAGAGGCTAAGCTCAGGATACAAGAGCTAATAAGATGAATCACATATTATCGAAGGCTTGTTGACTCCCACAATATAGCTCCAGGAAAGAACCTTGGGTGGTGAAGGGAGGGATCAAAAAACAAACATACATTTTCTGCAATCTTTAAATATGCAGCATTTTATAGAAACTTCAACAAAGCCTAGCACAAGCCCACTTCGCAAATAAAGCACATTACCCACACTCTGTCTTCTATTAGACTAGAATCACCCAACCAAATGCCCCTTCAAAACAAACGAAGGTAATATATTTAAATTCACTTCATGCTAATTTAATATCCACAATACATAAAATCTCCTAAAACGATAGACAATTGTAAACAAAGTGAGCTAGAAACTTACTTAACTTCACTCCACTCTACCTTAATATCAAAAAAACAATCATCAGCCTCCATTCTCTTCAAATTTGTACCAATCTCAAATTCTTCAGTGCACAACAGCCTTTGATTTGAGTTTCCAATCGATAGGTCTACATCAATCATGAGGGAAGAATATGACGGAACGACAACCGTAGACCTTGAAAGTGGCAATATCCCATCAGCAGTTACTTGTACAGAATCATCTCGAATCCTCTTGAAAAGAACACTCCCATAATGATCCTTGTTATAGCACGATGAATAATCGAAGGAGCTATAATAAGCAACAACACTCCCATAAACCGCTGAATGAACATCAACATATCCCATTTTTGGTCTACAAGATACATCTATGTTGGCTTGTACTGAATATGAAAGGATGGTGTAGTGCACCGCAACAAATCCATGCTCACCTTGAAAGAATGAACATAAACACTTGTCATGCCATAACTCACTCTCAAGCGCTCGAGGCTCCCACTCTTTATATCCCTTAATGCCAAAACAATTGTCAACATTTTTCAGATCGACTTTCATTTCCAATGGATTATACTCCTCATAAAGCCGAGAGCCTTCTTGTATAGGTATGGTTTTGCCATGTTTTGGTATCCTCAAGGCATTATTCTTATCTCTCTTGAAGATAACAAATGAACGGTCACCATATAGAAGTTCAATTGCACCATATAATTGTAATGCCTTGCACTTCTCTCGACCTACGAAAACGGAGAATACCTCCACTGATAGAGATGACCATGGTTTATGACGACGGAGAGCCCTGACGAATCAAGAAAGTTCAAACACAAATAAAATACAAAATAAGAACAATACATAAATAAACATGCATATATAAGCTGTAAAATTTCACTCATGAACCCAACTACATATTAAAAAATTTACTGACTTTTCAAAAAAAAAAAAAAAAACACACTTAATACTTTCCCAATAAAAATATATATGCAAGAATAACCTACCAAGGGAGATTAAGGTTAGATGACTCGTCATCCTCTTGCATGATATCAGCCCCTCCTTTGAAGGTCCCTGGTAAATCAGGTTGGCACAACGATATTTCATCTTCAGAAGACTATAAAGAAACAATAAATGATGTTAGCTTAAACAAAAACTAAGATAAATATGAAATAGAAGAAGAAAATAATAAGAGGAAATCAACCAATATTGGTAAACATAAAGGTACTTACCTCATCCTTTTGCTGAATTATTTTGTGTGGTACGTCAGGTGTAGGATAGGACCACGCCACACGCACATCAATTTTGATATCACCGATTGTAAACCATTCATCAGACATTAAAGAACTTTGAGCTTTGAATTCTACACTTCCTCTAATAATCTGGTTCCCAGTTTCGAATTCCAATAAATTAACATCAACAACCAGAGTTGAATATGCTGGTAAAGCCACCCAATATCTTGATAGCTGCATAATTGTACCACCAAAATCCAGTTGTTCAAATTCACGAGGCCCCTTCTCAAAAAGCACACACTCTTCTGATGCGTAGTTCCCATAAGTGTTGCTGTAACGAGTAGCAACCTTGCCATTCAGGTTCACAAAACTACATTTCTCTTTTCCTTTATCAGAACTCTGTTTCTGATAAAAGGAAATAGCAACCCGCCCATAAACACCAAACGGGATTGCAATATAGTGTATGACAAGAGATGCTAAGTCACCACGAATACACTTTGAATTCACTTGTTCGTAATAATCTTCATCACAATCATCCAACGAAAAACAATCTTGAACAAGCACTTTTTTTGATCTATCAAATAAATCCACTGTTATTTTGGTTTTGTACAATGGCAAAAATGTTTCATTTGGATCGTGCATAAATGGTGGACTAATAAGTGTCAGCCTTCCACTCGAACTGACAACTTCAGCATCATCACAATCCCGCTTGTATAGATCATGTATGATACTTTTTCGGGAAGCGGTGTCATAAAATTCACCGTATATTCTACCATAAACCGCAACAGATCCAGCAATGAGAGGACAGACGCTCACAGAAAGAACCTGAAGTAAAGGTCCTACTAAAAATCCTCGTGTACCATGTATCTTCTCCTTTTCCCTTTTTTGATCAAGATGACTAACTCTATCATCAAAAAGTTCCTCAAACAAAACAGGACTATCTATATTTGGTTTTATTTTCTCTAAATCTTCCCTTGAAACATTTTGGTACTTCCTCAAATACATGTCCATATCGATATCCATGGTGCAAAGCAAAACTCCTACCAAAAACAATAGTTAATATATAAGAACATATTTATCAACTTACAGGTAGTTAGCCTGTAAATATAGAAGGTCAATGTTGAGACAGAGAAACAAAACACCAAGCAGTTTAGGCAGCAATTACCTCCAACCACATTAACCCCAGTATAGCAGTCTTCAGACCCTAATAAGTAATAACCCCATTCTATCATACTTTACTGAGTGCTTCCCCTACCGTTTGACTCAATCAAAAGAGCTAGCTTTGCACATAATAGGATTGCCGGATTCATGGAACCAGATAACTAGGAATACCAATAAAAGAAAAGTTATACAGAACCAGTCAAAAGAGTCAGTTGTCCCACAAAGTTTTTCCTGATTTATGAGCCATTCGCTACCTATAAAGTTATCTGGATTAAGAGTTAGAACCACAAACATATAGTTTCACCAAGCTGTGAGAGCAATAAAAGGAGATATCCTCACGCTTAAAATTCTACTCCTTTCTGGAAGGAAGGAAAAAAAGAAAAAACAGCCTATGAACTGATAATAGTTAGATGTATCTCTATAACACAGCTGGTCTTTCCACAGAAATTGGCTCTGTCATTGCATATTTTTACTCATAAGTAAGCCCAATTCAGACCAAATACAGTAGAATGACTAAATAATGCATGCAACTTTTTTATTTTATTTTTTTTTTTTTTTGGGGGGTTTGTATAAGTGAAGTGCAATCGTTAATTAACAATAAACAAATACATTATAGTGGTTAATATCAAAGTTGAACGTCATCAACAGCATAAACAGTACTATGAAGAGAAAGGGATGCATAAAAAGCGTCTAACTTGATTTCTCAAATAGAACTACGTGGCAACCCTTAAAATCAAAAGCCAGCAAGATAAACAGACTTTAGAAAGAATATAGAAGTGTAGGCAATCAAAGAGGTTAAGTGCCCGTTTGGCCAAACTTCTTCTAACTTCTACTTCTACTTCTTCCCTTATTTTTGTTTTTCACCACCCCTTATTCCTCCACCTCCTCTACCACTTTTGACTAGTTAAAATAGGGGTAGAAGTAGAAGCTCCAATTAGAAGTCAAAAGTGGTGGAGGAGGTGGTGGAAGAGGGAATGGTGGAGAAGGAAAGTGAAGGGAAATGTAGAAGTTGGGAGAAGCTTGGCCAAACGGCCCCTAAACTGTTTAATTAGCAAACCCTAAATTCCAACCACAATTGAAGAATTCATGTTTTCAACCAATTCAATTCAACACTCACTTCAAGTGCTCAAAACTCAACCAAACAAAAACTACTCTAACCAAATTCTAAAAAATTTAAACTTAGTTTACTGAATTGAAATTAAAATAATTAATCAAACTAAAGTAGGGAAGGAATTGAAATATACCTAGGAAAAAATCGCCTGGCTCTGTTCGCTGCCTTTTCGCTATTCGTTCACTGCAACGCCAAACTTGTGAGAATTCGTCGGCCGGATACTGAGCTGAGAATTCACGTGAAGGTGAAGGTGAAAGGTAACAGCACGGTGGTCTGGCTCTGGTGGTGGGAGGCCAAGGAAGTAGAGAGAGAGAGTGTGTGTAGAGTTAGAAATCTAACTTAGAATTATGGGCTGCCCAGCTATTGACTAGTAACCAATAAGCCATGAATTTGCAGGCAGCGCTGGCACGGCTTGAAACTCTGGAAAATGATAATGCCGGAGTACTAAAGGTCGAAATTAATGATGATGATGATGATAATGAAGGTTACAATCTTCTCTCTTCTCATATTCTCTTTCTCTTTCATCTTAATCACTTTATTTATTTGTGCCGTTGGGTTTTCTTGAAGTAGTGTTGGTTATTTGAAATTTAGTAGTAGTAGTTGAATTGAATAGCAGTACTAGATAGAAATATCTTTGAATTCAGGGTTTTATATACATGAACCTCTTGGCTATGGGGTAATGGAAATTGATACTTGATAGTATCATGAGCAAAAGAATTTTGATAGCCCTATTGGCCAATATGTGAGCTTTAAGCATCTAATATTTGCTACCTCTATGAACAAAGTAGAACGTACTCAACAGTAGGCAAATAATTCTATCAATCGAATGTCGCACCTAGTTAGCAAGCAGCAGAATGAAGTTTCAAGCAGGTCAAGTTATAGTCTTTAACCCATGTCAGTGCCTCAATCACATCTTGAGGTTCAGCTTGTAATGCCAGCAAGAAGCTGCATCCCCAGCCAGTAATGCTGAGCCACTAGCTTATGCCACTCATTCCGTTCCACTTTGGAATTCCATTCTATCATACTCTATCTGTGAGTCCTCCACAAGAGTATCAAGGACCTCCTCGTCTGTAGCGTTTTTCATCAAGCTGACCCTAGTTGGAGGAGAGTATCTAACCTAAGCAAACCTGTAGCTCTTGGCTTATCTCTGGTTCTATGTACCTGAGTTGTTATAGCATAAAAATTTTGCTTCCAATAAATAATTGTGGGATTGACTTCGGTTATTTTTACTTTACTATTCCAAGAAAGTCAGTTACCTTCTACAGAACTCCATTTACTGTCAATAATGCTCATAAGAGGCTAAGCTCATGATGCAGGAGCTGATGAGATGAATCACATATCATAGAAGGCTTGTTGACTACGCAATATAGCTCCATGAAAGAAACATGGGTGGTGAAAGGAGGGATCAAAGAACAAACAAACATTTTTTGCAATCCTTAGATACGCAGCATTTTATAGAAACTTCAACAACAGCATAGCACAAGCCCACTTCACAATAAAGCACATTTACCCCAAATCCATGTCCCTATGTTAGACTAGAATCACCCAACCAAATGCTCCTTCAAAACAAACGAAGGTAATATATTTAAATTCAATCCATTCTAAATTAATATCGACAAAATACATAAAATCCCCTAAAACGATAGACAATTGTGAACAAAGTGAATCAGAACTTACTTAACTTCACTCCATTCTACCTTAATATCAACAAAACAATCATCAGCCTCCATTCTCTTCAAATTTGTACCAATCTCAAATTCTTCAGTGCACAACAGCCTTTGATTTGAGTTTCCAACCGATAGGTCTACATCAATCATGAGGGAAGAATATGACGGAACGACAACCGTAGACCTTGAAAGTGGTAATATCCCATCAGCAGTTACTTGTACAGAATCATCTCGAATCCTCTTGAAAAGAACACTCCCATAATGATCCTTGTTATAGCGTGATGAATAATCAAATGAACTATAATAAGCAACAACACTCCCATAAACAGTCGAATGAACATTAACATATCCCATTTTTGGTTTACAAGAGACCTCTATGTTGGCTTGCACTGAATGTGAAAGGATGGTGTAGTGCACCGCAACAAATCCATGCTCACCTTGAAAGAATGAACATAAACACTTGTCATGCCATAACTCACTCTCAAGCGCTCGGGCGGGCCACTCTCCATATCCCTTAATGCTGAAACAAT
>BSSO01001323.1:0-24347 GCA_030267885.1 Mesembryanthemum crystallinum
CTTGCTCTCCAAGCATACCATCTTAGGATAATATTTGGGAATATTCTGGAGGATAAAATATCACCAAAAATCATCCTAAGATGTGTAGAAGATCTGCTGAAAATATGGATTAGATCTGCGCCTTAAAGTCGTCCTCCTTGCAGCACAAGTTTTGCCCAGAGCTGTTCTTGCATTGAAGGAACTGTTCCTTCTTGAGTTCCGGCCTTGTTCCTCCATTGTTTCTTCCATGAGCTCGTGGTGCTTTGTTCCTAGAACGAAAAACAACATTAAAAACACCAAATTAACTATAAAACTAAGAAACTAACAAATAAGACCCAAAACATAAGAAAAAAATAGCTAAAATGACACAAATACACAATAAGGAACAACTAAAGAACTAGTATAAGGGTATAAAATATATGTTCTTTTGTGCACTTATCAACAGGAGGGTTAAAGCATTGAAGGTAATAACTGGGGATAGCACCAAGTGTTGCTTTAACAGGACATAACCTACCTGCTTTAGAAAGACAACTAGTTTTCCAATTTGCCATTTCCTTTTTCATTTTATCCACAATAAACCTCAGATCCTTATGTTTAGGCCTTTTAGCAAGCAATGGGAACCCCAGATAAACACCCAGACTATCACAAACCTTAATTCCCAGTTTCTCATCAACAAGAATGCAGTCAGCAGGGGTAGCATTTTTGGACAAAATTAGTTTGCTCTTCTCACAGTTGATTTTCATACCAGAGGCCTTACAAAACACATCAAGCACATGCATAACATTATCCAGATTTTAATAAATCATCAGCAAACATGAGATGAGAGACATACAATTTTTCCCTTCCAACTGGGAAGGCTTTCCAGTCACCATCTCCACAAGCCTCATGAATCATCTTGGAAAGATGTTCCATACACATAATGAAGATATAGGGGGACAGGGGGTCCCCTTGTCTAATGCCTCTTCTAGGAAGAAAACTCTCAGTTAATTGTCCATTGACAATAATAGAGTTTGACACAGAAGTTATACAACTCATAATAAGCTCAATTGCATCATCATCTAAGTTTAGAGACTTGAGGCAATACCTCACAAAATTCCATTCAAGCCTATCATAGGCCTTTTCAAGATCCAATTTCATAGCAAAATAGACAGTGTTCCCAGTGGTTTTAGCCATAGAGTGCACTATCTCAGTGGCTACTATCACATTGGTCTCAGTGCCCCTCCCAGGAATAAAGCTACTTTGGTTGGGAGAAATGATTTTATTGAGGTATGGTCTCAATCTGATAACAAGGATCTTGGACACAAGCTTATAGAGTGTGTTGCAGAGACTAATTGGCCTATACTGTTTAATAGTGATAGGACAGTCAATCTTAGGAATTAAGCTAATGGTAGTGACGTTAAGCTCAGATGGGATAGCTTTATTAGTGAACCAGTTCTGAATATTCCCACAAGTCTCCTCACTCATAACATCCCAACACTTTTGGAAGAAGATTGCATGGTACCCATCAGGCCCAGGAGCCTTGGTGGGAGCCATGGAAAATAAAGCCTTCTTGATTTCAAGATCAGTTTAAACATGCCAAATAGAAATTTTCCTAGCAGTTTCATCATGCATAGGGCCTTTAATAGCAATTGAACATATTTTCTCAGTAGTGAATAATTGCTCATAAAAAGATCTAATATGGTTAGCCAATTGAATAGGGTCACTGATTACCTCTCCCACATCATTTTCTAAGCTAGTAATTCTATTCCTCTTTCTGTGAATCAAGGTGGACTTATGAAAATATCTTGTGTTTCTGTCCCCCATAGAGAGCCATTCTACTCTGGATTTCATTAACCATAACAATTCTTCCTGTTCAAGAACCATATTAAGCTCATGTTGGATTTCCTCTTCAAGGTTATTCAGAGAGTTGGACCAAGGATTGTCACACAGTTTAGTTTGAACACCATTGAGTCTAGCTAACAAAATCCTTTTCTTTTTGAAAACATTGCCAAAGCAATTAACATTCCAATCACACAACACATGTTCAAGAGACTTAAGTTTATTAACAATATCATGACTGTTCAGTTTTTTCCACTCATCATTCACCAAGACACCAAAGGAGGGCTCAGTCAGCCACATAGGCTGGAATCTAAAAAGTTTCAATCCCATTTGAGGTGGAGGGTTAGAAAGGGTAACTAACAAAGGACAGTGGTCAGAGTTTAGCCGGGGTAAATGCTTGACTCGATGTTCAGGGTAGGTGGTGAACCACTCAGGATTTCCACAAGCTCTATCAATTCTTTCAAGGATAGGGTTTCTTTTTCTACGGTTTGTCCGGGTGAATTTTTGGCCCACAAACCCCAAGTCCAGCAGGTTGCAATTAGCTAAACAGGACTTAAACAAATCTACCCTGTTCATCTTTACAGGTCTCCCTCCCAGTTTCTCGGTTGGGGAGCAAACTTCATTGAAATCCCCAATACATAGCCAAGGAAGCAGAACAAGGAGTGCAATGCATTGAAGTTCATCCCATAACAATTTCCTTTGTTTAAATTTAGGTTTACCATAGATGCAAGAGATAAAATATTCAACTTTGGAAGATGTTACCTGAAGGACTCCGTGCACTCCCTGGCTGGAACTGCTCATCGGTTGAAAGTTTACTCTGGAGGAATTCCATAGTAGGAGAATTCCTCCAGAGAAACCCACTGGGTCAACAGAGAAACTCTTGTCGAAGGGTAATTTACGCACAATGTTATCGCTACTGATCTTTCCAACACAGGTTTCGGTGAGGATAAAGAAATCTGGGTAGTGATCTTGACACAATTGGAAGAAGTTGTTAAAGAAAGAAGGCCTGCCAATCCCCCTCGCATTCCATGCCACTATGGACATGAAGTCATTTTGTTGGGCAATCACCTGAGGGGTTTGAGGCCCCTCTACTTCTTCCTTTTTGGATCTTTTCTGCTGTGGACCTTGGTCTTCCTCTTCTACGGGTAAGAACTTCAGTAGGTGCCACCGCCTTCTTTCTGGGGTTTCTCTTGCCACTCTTCTGATCGTCAGTTTTACCTCCTTCAGACCCCACCTCCTTTTGAGAGCTACCACCGAGTCTGTGTAGCTCTCAATCTTCACTCTCAGTGAGCAGGAGTTCAATACAAATGCTTCCCTTACGAATGGCAACTGAGGCGTTGGATCGACGAGGTGCATCAAATCCTCTGGGAGCACCCTTGTGCTCAGCATCAGGTCCTTGATCGTCAGCCTTTCCCAGATCTCCGCCCATAGGTCCTCTGTTAGATGCTTGAGATCGTCTATTTGGGCAAAGTGGGCTGCAGTTGTCTCCACCCCGTAATCCATGTACAGTTCCTTCCAGATTGTGGTGACCTCCTCCGGGTTCTTCATGAAGCTTCGGAGGTCTTGGGCATCCAGTGTGAACACTTTCCCGTCCATCAGCCTGAAGTATTCCAGTGATGGATCATTGTATTCCATTTCCGTCGGGTTCCTCTTCAGCAGCATCTAAAAGCACAGCGAATTGGCTACCCTCAGATTCAGTGTTGGTGAGGTTGGACTTAAGGAATCCGGCGAAGCCGGCGGTGGTGGGGGTGTAGATGGTGATGCTTTTGTGATTGTTGTTGGCAAGCTTTTTGATAGAGTAGGATACTGGGGTTCCATTGTTCGGTGAAGATGAGGGTTTTTTCTCGTTTGGGTGAGGAGAAAGAGATGTGGAAGGTTCTAGGTTAGATGTGGATATTTGGGAGTGTATGTTAAGGTTTGGTCCCTGGGTTGGGCTTGGTGGAGGTATGGGTTCATTTTCAGTAATCCCGGGTGGGCTTTGGCTTATCGGGCTAAGATGCCTGAGAGGGGGCCCAAGAGAAAGTGGATCGGTGGTCACAGCTTCCGAGGTTGCATTTATCGGCATTCTTTGCGCTGACTCTTCTTGTTCTGAAGAGACCGCTGGCACTGTAGTGTCGTTGTCTCTTTGACTTTGACCTACTACGATGTCCACTTTTTCTGAACTTGGTGCAGTCACTGATGCTCCCCTTTTGGGTGTCCATCGAGTGGCGGACCTTCCCCTGCTCATACTCCGGAGTTCCCTCCGCCCCTTCCACCATCCCACAACCTGCCACTCATCTGTTTTAGTGGCGCCAGTGGTGGAGGTCCGATGCGCTTCCTTATTCTTCTCCTTGCTCTAATTTAACTTGCAAATGTCCTCCTCATGGCCCAAATTTTTGCAAAAAACACAGAATTTAGGTGCATGGATCACATCAATCTCTTGTTTTATATTACCTAACCAGATGAATGTAGGTAATTTTTTTCCCAACTCGCAAAAAATATATATTATCGCAAATCTAGCTTTATCACCTTTCAAGGATTGAATGTCAATTTTTATGATTTTTCCTAGCGCATTACTGATTCGCTCAAACAACTCCTTCTTGAACAACTCGATTGGTTACTCAAGAAGAGCAATCCATACCGGTCCCTCATCGAACTTGGCTTCAGAAGCTTCAAATCCCGGCTCCCTTGGCTTGACTGCAAGGAAAAATCCACTAACAAACCACGGTCCTTTTGTAAGGACCCTTTGGGAGTCCAGGCCATTCTCAAATTTAACTACATAAAATCCCTTCCCAAGAGGGTGGAGGGACCACTTTCCTTCTGGTTTCCACATATTAGTAAACTGGTTTCTAATGAATTCTTGTGAGAAGGATTTTCCTATCACTTTACACACAACGGCCGACTTCCATTGGTCGCTCCAGGCTTCATATTCAGCCTTGGTGACGGGAATAAACACTTCACCCTCACCAATGGGTGAACTTTGGGAATTGGATCTCAATTTTTGTGTAATTTGAGTTGAGGAAGGGGAAAAATCAAAAAGAAAAAAAACAGCAGCTTAAGTGACTATGCATGTCCCTCGTGAGGGCAAAACGGTCCAAAAATTTAAATTTCTTCCGGAATACGGCCAAAGGTACCTCCATGGTAGGACAAAATGGTAGGAAAATTACAATAAATGAAGTAAATGATTAAAAATTATTTTTTATTCAAAGATTTTCTCTCCGGCGAATGTTTTTTGGATGAATTTGCACTTTTTTTTCCAAAAAAAAATACCAAAACGTCACCAGTTCTCAATAAAAATACCTAAATGTCGCCGGTGTCAAAAAAAAAAAATACCAATCTGTCATGACCCCTCATTAAATATACCATTTTGGTGATGCGGCCAATAAGATAGTGTTAAACAATTTTTTTTTAAAGGTATTTAATTGCCAACTACCCTATATATAAAATAGTGGTCAACAAAAACTCCATAAAATTAATATGGAAAGAACAGAGCCTTAGCCCCGTATTTACTTCTTACAAGTTAAAAATGGAGGCCGAGGTGGAGAAAATAAGGGGGGTGATGGAGGATAAATACAAGGGAAGAATATGATGATGATAAATATCCTATACCTTGGGTTTTATATTTGGTTTTTTCTACACGGGTGCTTGTGACTCATCAATTTGGTCGAAAGTATAACATGGACACACTAGGCAATAGGGCTGGAATTTGAATACCAACCATTTATTCCAATTCCACCAAAAATATTAAAATCAACCATTTAACAGTATGCATGTAGCCTTTGTTTAATTATAATTGTCCACTACTTCTTAAGAGAGATATATTAAATAATTATGAATTAGTGACACCTAGAGACTAGACAAGTCTATATGAGTCAAATTACAGAACTAAGCAATTTTGTGTACGTTGCTGAATGTCGTTTTGAGTCTAGAAGAACAACACAACTACACAAAACCTCAATTCACTGGTGGAAAGTGGAAACTTCCAAAAACTTTCAAAAATAAAAAATAAAAAATAAAATAAAATAAAAATAAAAACTAGGTTTTTTTTCCCATTTTTAGTTTAGTTTTATTTTTGGTTTTGTTGTATGGAGAAGAAGAAGTGTCCCACTCAGCCATGTATAATTTACATAGGAAAACTAGTCTGCTTCATGAATTTGTTTTAAATAACAAAGGTTTTGCAATTTTGTTTAAGAGACATGAAGGCAAAGGTGCAATTAGTGAGACTTGATTTCTTGTTTTTGTTGTTGTTGGTGGTGATTACTCTAATTTATTTTCTAATCATACTGCTGCAATATGTTTTAGTATTAGGATTTGTTTGAGATTAGGAGCACTTTAAATTACTTGTCTTACTTTCAACCAAAAAAAAAAAAAAAAAGAAACACAGAACAATAATTAGTTTAGTATTCAAAATAACTGGATTCAGTTCTTTTTTAAAGTTAAATTTTATTGAGAGGGGGGCATTAGAAAGAATTCCAATCAAGCGTGATAATAGATAAGTAATTAAGTAATCAAGTCGTACGGGAAAAACAATATTTAGTAAGATGAAAGTTTCATTATTGGTACTAGACATGATTTATATTGCATTGAATTTTGCTTTTTTATTTTATTTTATTGCATTACAACACGGTTGTTAATAAAGTTGTAGATTATATAGCTAGCAAACGGGTATGGATACTCCATTTTTCTTCTTTAGTTGACTCTTTTCCACCAATCATCTGTCAATATTCTACGAAGAAATTCATTACAATGAGACGATGACTATCTTAAATGATTGATTTGGCTCTTATTCACTTCAAAACAAGATTAATCTACACAAATACCTCTTACCATAAGAGTTTACCATCTATAAATTAGTATATACGTTACTATGCAAATACATTACCATCTATAAGTTAAGTTATACGTTACCACAATTATCATGCAAATACTTCTTACTATGATAAAATTGTACGGTTTGAACTTAGCATATTTAATAATAAGCTCTATATATCATTATTATGACAATATAGGGTTTAGGGTGTGTTCATTTCACCTTAATGAATCCCATTTTATGCCGTTTAATTCGGTTCAGTTCAGGCCA
The DNA here is from genome assembly GCA_030267885.1 of Mesembryanthemum crystallinum. Taxonomy (NCBI): domain Eukaryota; kingdom Viridiplantae; phylum Streptophyta; class Magnoliopsida; order Caryophyllales; family Aizoaceae; genus Mesembryanthemum; species Mesembryanthemum crystallinum. Next base: position 6,857 of record BSSO01001323.1, read on the forward strand.
TATAGAGTACTTTTTCTCACGCATATTACTATTCATTCAGTTGAGTTCAGTTTAATTCAATTTCATTCAGGTACGTACTTTCAGGCGAACTAAACACACCCTTAGTCCTAAGTCCTAAACCCCTCTCTCCCTTTTATACAGTTCAATTTTTTCTCATTCAAACCATTGACTAGAAACGTAAGCCGTAACTACTAGGCTACCAACTTAATAGGTTGTAACCCCTCCATGAATCAAGTTTCTCATTGCGAAATAGTGTACGAACTAGTATAGTCATCTACATTAATACATAGTCATAAGAAGATGATCACCTAACTACAACCCTTCCCCCCTTGATTATTAAAATAAAAGAAACTACACAAAAAAGTCTACTCGAGAACGGCATAGTAGACAAAGAGAAGAGAGATAAGAAATAGTAGGAAGCAAAAACAGACTAAAACAGTGTCAATCACTTTGGATTCTTTCTAAGAGAAACAAGCCAAACCTAAACCTGTGGAAATTCACTGTTCTGTTATAGCTAGACAGCACAGGATCAGATACATTATACATATATCATATATATATATAACATATATGGTTATTAGATTATCATAATACTATTCATATGATGGGAAAGTTCTCTCCTTTTTTTAGCTAATCAGTGAATGGCCTTTTAGAAACTCATCATTGAATTTTTGCCAATCTCTTGTGTTTCCCTATCCTCCTCTGACTTCTCTCTCTCTCTCTCTCTACAATTTCCAATATATATATTGATCCCCTTTTTTGTCTAGAAGCCCCAAAGTCTTCTATATTACAAAGACACTATGTCCTTAATATAAATTTTCCTATCTTTCATAAGCTCAGACTAAGGAGGAGGAGGAAGAAGAAGAAGCTAAGGAGGAGTTGGTTCTGGACCACCTAATAATTTCTCGGAGGCGACAAAGATGGGGAGAGCGCCGTGTTGCGACAAGGCGAATGTGAAGAAAGGGCCATGGTCACCTGAAGAAGATGCCAAGCTCAAGGAGTACATAGAGAAGTATGGCACTGGTGGAAATTGGATTGCCCTTCCTCAAAAAGCTGGTGAGTAATTAATTTACTTAAATGAACTAAAAAAACAAAAACATTTACTACATATTTCATGATCTCATGAGTTGGGTGATGATTAGGTCTAAAGAGGTGTGGGAAGAGCTGCAGATTGAGATGGTTGAACTATCTAAGACCCAATATTAAACATGGAGAGTTCTCGGATGATGAAGACAGGGTCATTTGCAGCCTCTATGCTAGCATCGGAAGCAGGTACATGTTTGTTTGAATTATGTACTACTGTAAACACAAATTTTGAATCTGAAAAAAAAAAAAAAAACTGTTTAATCTTCCATTAGTGGAAGATTAAACAATGAAATCAACCCAAAAGCGGGTGGATTTCATGCATGTCATGAAACACTAATTAGATCTTTCATGGTGTATGTGTGTCTTTTTCTTCCCTCTAGCTCCCTAAAGCCCACCCAATTTTTTATTTTTTCCTTTTTTCTTTTATCCTAAAAGTTTTGGTGAACAACCTTGAGTTATAGTTAGTGGAGGAAATTGAGTTAAAAAAGAAAAACGTATTTATTACTAGTATTTATGACTAAGGGTTGAATGTTGATGTTTGAAGGTGGTCAATAATAGCAGCTCAGCTACCAGGAAGGACAGACAATGATATCAAGAACTACTGGAACACCAAGCTGAAGAAGAAACTCATGGGAATCACCAACAACAAGAAATCATCATCAACAACATCAACACCAATAATATCACCTTACACTTATCATCAACATCATCATCAATATTCTCTACTTCATCATCACCATCCCTCAATATCATCAATCTCATCACCATCACCCTTGCAACCCTCTAATTCTCTCTCCTCATCCTCACCCTATAACCAGTGCACCAGCACCACACACTATAACTCCCCTTCTTCCATGACCATGTCCTTCTCAGGGTTGTTTGACCCAAACCCAACAACCACCATAATGCATCAGAATCTCATGTTTGGTGATCATCATCAAGGTAGTGCTTGTAGTTCCTCTGATGGTAGCTGCTACAGCACTATCAACAACAACAACAACAACAACAACAACAACAACAACAACAATAACCAAGTGGTGATCAAGAGTGAAGAACAAGGAGTGAGCAGTTGTAATGATAATAATAATACTGGGTTGTTGTGGGGGGGAAGTGATCATCATCATCATCAAAGTCAGAGCTCATCAGTGTTAGATCACTATGGTTTTGAGGAAATTAAACAGTTGATAAGCACTAACATTGATAGTAATAATGTTGGGATCAACAACAGCTTTAATTACTTTGATGATGAGGAAAACAAGGCTGCTGATGAGGAAAGCTCCAAGGTCATGTACTATTCTTACTGACAGTCAAAAATGGGGTTTTCATTTCATCACATCATCATCATCAAAAAGAAAGATTTTCAAAAGAGAGAGAGAGATCAGAGGTAAGGTAAGTAAGGTCATGATTCTGAAGCAGGTCAGATTTTATTTAATCAGAATTTTGGAGAAAGATTGTTGTATAATTGTTGATGTAATTTTCTTACAAAGTACTGATGAATCTGATGAATGATGGGAATATATATTAGTATTTGACAGTACATGGTATAAAGAAAACAAAAGCAAAGAGGGTTCTCTCTCTCTCTCTCCTCTCTTATCTCTCTCTGGTTTTGCCTTACCTCTGGTGCATTTCTTCATGGGAAATGATGTTAGTAGTAGTATGAATATCTTTATCACTAGTACAGTTTTCTCAGTTTCATCAGTTGAAAAAAACCACAACTGATGTGAGTACTTTTATTGTTGCCCCCCCAAATCCATCTTCTTAGATTTCATCAACATGAAGAAGAGTAGTTGTACTTGTTTAATTGTTTTTATCTTCTTGTCATATTGGAATCCATTTCACAGTTCTGAGTTTAGTTAAATTTAATTCAATCCAGGTCAATAATTTACTTAATCTCATATATTACAATTCATTTAATATTTATTAAGCTTAGTTTAGATAATTTCAATACAGTTTAGATATCTTGAGTTGACAATAAATGCAACTTTACAGTTTTAATTAATTGACTTTTTGTGGTTTGTAAATCACAATTTTGACTAATATTTTATGTAAAATAATTTGAGTTTAAGATCTTCAAAAATATGTCTCTATGGTTCCCATGCATACTTTTTAGTTGTGGTTTCTTAAATTTTCAATTTTAGACATTTATGTTCAAACTTTTTTCAGCATAACCTCAAAAAGTCACTAACATAGCCATTATGAAACAAATAGCAATATTTTCCTAACATTGTACTTGTATTATACTCCAATCTTATCTAATCTCTTTGGTTTTGTTTTTAATGCATATATTCTTTTGCATTGAGAATCTTTGGCCTTTTTTTTCAATAAAAGGTCTTAAATCCAACTTGATGTGTTAATAGGCCTGGCTCATCCAGAGTTCAAGTGATTATATTTATGCAAATTGTAAGTACATTATTTATTTTATAAGCTCGTCAAAACAGGACAACTTAGTGACGTCTCCCATAACGTATGTTAATATGTCGTTCAAAATTTTAAATGTTAGTATAATCTTGTCTGAGTTTGATAACAATATATAATTCCACATGCTTTAGCAATGAACTAATCGTAAATGTACGGTATATTCTTCCATCTTCAATGTCTTATTTGTACATACTTTAAGATTATGGTTTTACTTTAATTATGGAAAATATTGAATGAGTGTTACTCTTGTGTAACAATTTATGCATTAGAAGATCTAATTTAAAGTTGATTTTTTACAATATAGAAGGTGAGTGAATTTATGGATATTTCAATATTTTTACTAAGTAATATGAATATAATATTGATTGAGCCTTCAAACTTCAAAGCACATGCTATGGAGGGGCCTGTGCATGATCCTAAAGAATCTTGCGTAAGGGGGAATGTGCATTGATTGAGCCTCAAACTATCATCTTAAACTTTCGGTTAAGATTATTAATTCACACTAAACTCTCTTCGCTTCATGTTATTCAAGAAAATTTTATAGAGGCCATACCATTAACAAACTCAAATTCTATGGATTTGGAATTAAGTGAGTAAATCTTATCATGTGTTCATTTACTCTTATCATTATTTATCAGGTTTAGTATACCAAAAATATTTTGGGTCCAACCAAATTGATAAATATGATCTTTTTGACTTTGGTTGCTGCCAAATACATTTTGGTTACAACCAAACTAACAATGTTTGCACAGCCATTATTTAGTGGAGGTAGTAGAGGAATTTTCCTGTTATTTTTATTGATGTTTATTGTTGATTTTGCTTATTCTCATTGATTTTTATTGATTCTATTTATTTTTTGTTGATTTGAATTATTTTATAATTTTACTGAAATAGATTTTACTAATTTTTGTTGATTCCACTGATTTTTGTTGTTTTTTTACTGATAGTAATGATTTTTGTTGAAATCAACATAGAACAACAAAAATTAAGTCTAGACAGTACACCTCTGATCTAAGTCACTAAAAATCACCCTTAATTATGAAAAATCACCTCCAAATTGAGTCATCTAACGATGAAACAATACAGATGTACCTAAAAATTTAGGAATATCCAATAATAAAGTTAGTAAAGTTTTGAAAAAATGTATTTGAATTTTCTGAATGAAATTGGTTACATCGATGTTTTTGGCTTATTTATATACAATTTTAAAAAAAAAAAAAAGAAAAAAAGAAACATATGGTTGATTTAATATGTAGTACCAACTATTTTCCTTGTACATTGTACTTGACAAAGTAGTGTTGATGAAGATAACCAACTTTGTGCTCTAGATGGATGACATAGATTTGACTATATCGCAAACAGATTGACCTTCTATTACATTATTTGAAAAGTAATAAAATCCATACTATGGATCAAATCTATGTAATAACTTTGAATAACATTTGGGTATGCTAAAAGTGAGCAAGTTTTATCTTATAAATTTAAAACTCTTAATGACTTTAAGAATAAATAATCAAATTGAATTTTGACTTCTACTATTAATAAGTAATGCCCGAGTTGAAAAATTAAAAAGTGCCCATTTACCTCCTTTAANAAAAAAAAAAGAAAAAAAGAAGAAGTTATTATAACAATAAGAAAGGAAAATCAAATTGCATATAAGTGAATTACTTTCGTCAATCAATTTTATAATAGGTAAAGTAGCTCACTTCACTTATTTATTGATTTTCTTCCTCCTATTTCTTCAATATCGACTAACTTATTTTCATCACGAAACACACTTGGCGTGCAAATGCATCTTCTAAGCATGAAGGTCATATACGTACTACTCAAGAATCTTTCATTACCCACCGGTTAAGTGTTAACATTTAAAAATCTAACGATGTTAAGGTCATATATATCTATAGAAATGTTTGGTTTTAATACAATAGGACTCCATAATATATAACCGGCCATAAGTATAGCCCACACTTATGTTGGTGTTTTCCTATTTTTCTTCGTGCGTGGGACATTGAACTTATTCCTACACTTTAGTAAGTCGAGTACTATTCTGTCTTGCCTCTTCTATGAGAGAGAGTAGATCTTCCTAAAAGGGACACCCTCCTATAGAATGAGAAGTGCAGGGTTATGCCCCGGGTGAATACAAAATATTCAAAATTCTAATATGTGCTTACGTTCCACTAATTGTGGATATTGGTCTGACCTGTACCAAATAAAAATCTGAAACCAATGCATAAAATTCTTAGGAAAAAATTTATTTTGGGTATCCAATGTTAGGCTTAATTGCATTTTAGGTATCCGTCTTTTCAATAAATATCTCATTTTGGGTACCTGAAAAATTAAAGGTTGTCTAATTTTGGGTCATTTCAATGACGGGGTTAAAATTTCCGTTAAATGCTTCCGTGTCATTAAGCAAAAATTTCTAGAAAAAATCCCAAAAATGTGGAAAACATTTCCTTTGAAAATTTATTAAATTTTATTTGTAATTATTGGGAGTTTTCTAAAGTTTTTTGGGATTTTGTTAAAACTTTTTTAATAAATAACACATCACCATTTGACAGAAAATTCAACCCCTTGAGTGAAGTGACCCAAAATGATGCAACTTTTAATTTATTCAAATATCCAAAATGAAATTATTAAAAGACGGGTACTTAAAATGCAATTAGGCCTAACATAATGTACACAAAATGAAAATTTTCCAAATTCTTACTACTAAATAAAAATCTAAAACCTATACATAAAATTCTTACTTCCACTCAAATGTCTCATCCAGTCTAATTATTAGATCATGTGTTTCTATTTCTTAGCAACTATTCTCAAGCAGATTCTAATATGCAGTAACAGTTGTTACTACTTGGAAAGAAAGCCATTATACTCTATAAGTAGGGGTTTCTTAGATTGTTACTATAATAACAAAAGTCGTTCAATACAAGAAATGCACATCAAGAATTATAATGTAGTGCCATTATTTTCTCCATACATCTTATCACAGTACTAAAAGACAAACCCAACTAAAATATGACTTGCTAATCATAGTAGTAGTCACTTACAAGTTAAGGGTGAACAGGAAGTTGCATAATATGAACATGTCAAAGTGGGGAGTGCAAAAAGGTAGGGCAAGATTTGATTTAAAGGGGGTCACTAATTAAAGATAAATGTGATCCAGGTTATATTGATCACTAATGGAACATGATGAAGATACATGTGGGGTTTGAAGAGTTGAAAAGGGTTTAATCATTATATTTCAACAAAAAGGTAATTAGTAATTAATATTATTTTTAAAATTACACTCAACCTAAAAGTCTAAAGAAAAAAAAAATAGAAAAACAAAAAATCTTATGCTTATAAGTCATATACCCTGCTAATAAAAAAGAATCCTTCTAGGGAACCATTCAAAAAGGGTCCAAAAAACTGCATGATCTGAGTTATATAATGCCTTGGGCAGATAATATGCTTATATATGCTTGGCTCATTTTGCTCTTCATGAGTTTTGGACCTAGTAAAACTTACAACCTCCGTCCCTTCTTTATCTTTATAAACTATTATAAAATTTATCCCTTATTTACCTTTATAAACCAATTAAATCCTCATATCCTTCCTAAACCTCCACTATATATCTTAAATCTAATAAAAAATTCTATTTTCTATCTCCAGTCACTCTCTCTCTCTCTATTCTGATTTTATCTCTCTCACATTAAAAAATACAACTACAAACACCCACTACACGATACTTAGATATTTCTTTACCAAGGATCAAAAGGGTATAAAGTTTCCTTATAAAATCTTGGGCCAAAACTTGTTTGACAAGGTAAAGAGAAAACGGAGGGAGTAGTGAATTATTTTTCTCGTCCATAAACCTTTATAATAATATATTGTTATGATGTTGAAAAATATGAGATTGTATTGACCTCTTTATAACTCCCTTTTGTTAACTCCCTTTTGTTTGCTTGTGTGAGGCAGATTAGATTAATAGAGTTTGACAGCTATAGCAAAGTATTATAATTATTATTGTTTCATTAGTAGTTATTATATTTACTTTACTTGTCTTAAAGCTAATGGAGCATTGATTTTCTGGCAAGAGAATGTTGTTAATTTCTAGTGGGCTGTAAGAAGGTCAAAAGGTGTGCCACCTACTCGGGCTAACTGAAACAAAAATGTGAAGAAAATTAATTTCCAAATTAATTAGCAGTAAAACTTTGATTTTTTTTATTTATTTAAGAAATAGGATGAGAGGTTTTCATTATCAGACACAAATACGGCATGTATCTACAATAGAATAACTCCTAAAATACAATTATGAATCTATAGAGTACAAATATAAATTATACCAGTGAGGATCTACTATACCATTGTATATATGTGTTATCTCCTATTCCACCCCTCTATATTATTGACACTTAAGCATTTTATATTTTTTTAATTAAAAAAATTGCTATATAATGTGACAACTGCACAAATGGTAGAGATTTATTGGTACATAAATGTGGTACATGCAATGACACATGTGATCTTGATTGGAATTATACTAACCAAACAAATAACTACATACAATTCCAGGCACTCTTCTCCAAACCCTAGCTTTCTTGTAATCAAAAGCCTTTTTTGATGCCTCTTCATCTTTCACTTGGTTGTAGATTTTCGAATATGTATGTGATTGGGAAGTCAAAATTAATATAGTACGATAGGAAATATGTGAACACAAACATAGACCTTAACACCTTTAACTTTAAAACCTTAAACACACTGACCCTATGTGAGAGTAAAAATCTTATAGAGAAAGAGAAACAAACTATTGTAAAGAAAGAGAAACAAACTCTCACAAAAGGATAATCTTTTTAAAGAAAACGGCACTAGAAAACAAATAATAGCGGCAAGAATATTAAAACTTTTGGGGCTTACTATCAGTGATTAATCACTATGACAACCCCTAAGAAGAAAACTAGAAGAGGATAGAGATTAGGGTTTTCTTGGAGATAGATCAGGGAGAGAGAAAGAAACTTTGAAAGTCTTTCATATAATGTTGAATGAACTTTCACGGTGGTTAATTAAGGGTGATTGATACTTCCTTTGTTACAAAATACTCCCTACGTTCCTAAATAACTCTAGCATTTACTTTTTGCACAAAAACCAATGCAAGTTGATTTTGGCATGTGTCTTCTCCTTTTATCCACAACATTAGTTATTGGGTGGGTAGTTGGATGGAGGTTTGGTTGAAACTGGGATGAATGTGATTGAAGATGGTCGAATGTGGATAAAGATGGAGATGGATTTTGTTGAGTGAGGTTGAAGGAGGATGAAGATGGAAATGGCATTAGCTCTCTCTCTCTCTCTCTCTAATTGGGCATGGCAACCTTGCTTAGGCTCTCTCTCTCTTGGTATTTGGGGATAATGCTCTCATGGAATTGCTCTTCCAAAAACTTCCTTCTTTGAAATGAAGGTGGAAGGGAGTTTCCATAGTGGCAAGAAGGGTGGAGAATGGGAGAGGACGGAGGAGAAGCCTTCGTAATTAAGCAAAACCGGGCATCAAAGGGAGTTTGACACGTGCCCGCGAAGCGCTGAGCTCCGTGCTTAGCGAGGAGGCTCAGCGCCTTCAGCGCTTTAGCTGGGAGCCCCCACGTTAGGCGGTGAGGCTCAAAAATTGGGCTGCCCTTCAGATCATGAGCTTTAAAATGCGTGAAACCCCTCTTGAGGCATTTGATTGTTCGAGAACTGATTTTTGAAGTGATTTTTGGACATTTTACGCTATTTCCCATGGGTTGTGGGCCAGATCATGGACCAGTTGGGCCGTTTGAAGTTTGGTTTTGGGTTGAAAACTTAGAAATTGCATAACTTTTGGTCCGTTTGAAGTTTTAGAAAGTTTAGAGAAAGGGCGATGCTATAAAAACAACTAAATTTTAATATGACCAATTATAATTCATCTTGAGAAAATCTCATAATTTGTTTTATTATGACCAATTATAATTTTCTTTTAAACTTTAACAATTACTTTGAAAAGTTTAAACTACCAATTGTGTAAGGGATCTTAATAGTCAAAATTACATTCTAAACAATATAATCAAAAAAAAGTCAAGAATTCTAGTCATTGCTACAAGATCAGTTGATAATTGATTTAATATGGATTTATTGCAGTATGTGATTAATTAATGCCTTCATCTAATTCATTTCCTAATTATGAACTACTCCCTCCATCACTAAATCAAGGTTACGTTTGATATAAGAGACTAAATTTATGACGAGGGTGATGTAATACCCCAAGGATTTGATGGTTGAGGATTAGCTTAAATGGATTTATGGGTACTAATAATATCACCAAGGTGCATCTTCTTTTCAGGGATCATTCATTAGAAACTCCACAGTTAAGCGTGCTTGGCTTGTAGTAGTATTTGGGATGGGTGATCTCCTAGGAAGTTTTTCAAAAGCATACGAGTGAGTACAAAGCATGTTGAAAAGACTTGTGGTGGTATGTGGGGTCAGTCCTCAACTAGCAGAGCGGATCTTGGTAGCACCAGCAGCCTGTGTAGGAGGTTAGGGTGTTACAGGTGAAATGCCTTTCATGCCCTTGTTTTTAAGTGAATGTGATTGCAGAGAGAAATTGTTTGCCCATGTGAATAGAGAGAAATTGCTTGTCCATGTGAGTAGCAATAATGTTAGGATAGATTGGTCATTTCATAGATAAAAATTTACCAAATAAGGAAACATGACTTTTATTTGGTGACAGACCAAAATATAATATGAAACCTTAATTTAGTGACAGAGGGAGCAACTAGTTTTTGCCCGTGCGATTGCACATGGAGTTAATAATAAAAGAGAGAGATAGAAAAAAATATTATGTAAAATATGCGTTTAAGGCTCCTAAGGAGCACTCAGATGAAATTATTTATGAAATACCCATGCATTAATTAGGAGATGTCCTTTAATCACGCTCAATAATGAAGGAAATTCCTACTCGTAAACAACAACAATAAAAGTATTTCTTCAATTCATCAGGGAAAGGAAATTAAAATATAAGCTACATAATTATAGTCAAATATAATGATAGAAAATTCTATATTTTTGAAATAACTTTGTTAATCTCTTAATCGAATAATTACAATGCTATACCCATTTCACATGAAAGATGGCTTAGAGTTTAATCTATCTCACATGCTTGATTAGGTAAAACATATAACTTCACGACCACAAGAGAATAGGTGGGAGTTGTGTCGTGTTTCAAGTAAAAAAGATAGTTCAAAAAATATTGTGATTTTTCCTTCGGTTTAAGAAATTAATATTAAAAGTGACAATCAAAAATCAGTATATTAGTCTACTTTTCCAAAAAGTATTCAGATAAATTATTCACTTTTTTTCTTTTTGTTAAGATGTGGGGAGTAAAGATAATTGCATATTTAATTCTTATCACTAAACAAATTTTACATATCTTTGATCCTTATGATTTTTCATTCTTTTTTTTAAGAGCACATGATAAACAAATTTATTCAATAAATACCCGAGGTCGTGCTGCCTTTTAGTCATGCTCAAGAATGAAGGAAATTCCTACTTGGCATCAACCCTCCCCCTCCCCTCACCTCAAAAAAATAAAATAAAAATAAAATAAAATAAAATAAAAAAGAAACCAATATGGTACTTTCTCCAATTTATTATGGAAGGAAACTAAAATAGGAATTACATACTCAAGAATGAATGAAATTCATACTTGTCGAACAATAAAAAAAAAAAAAGTATTTTCTTGAATTTATTGAGGAAGGAAATTAAAATATAAACTACATAATTTTTTTTATTTTTTATTTTTTTTTTTTGATATAAATGGCACATAACGGGCATAATCATACATTAATATACAACATATCAATAGCAATAGTGTCCATTACATGACTAGGATACTCCACCTCCTAGAACCTACAACCATAATCCCAAGGGACAACCCGAGCTAACTCATGAGTCACTCTATTGCCCTCCCGACACACATGGTTCCAAGAAATAGTACGAAAATTAACACAATAATATAATATATCTTCAACTATTAAATCAAATTCACTACGACCCCTATGTCTACATTTCAAAGCATTAACAACCCGGAGGCAATTACTTTCAACAATAACCGACTGGAAGTCATGGGTACTCCGCTACTTGCAATTTGTAGGCCAAACATCACTGTCTTAGCTTCCGCAATAGGTATATCCCAATCATCTACAAAATTCATTGTTACCCCAAGCACGGGTGAACCATCATCAGTTCTATATATGATACCAATGCACATCCCTGTATCCCCCAGCTTACTTGCATCAACATTAACCTTTATTGTTCCTAACACTCGAGGTACCCATCTGACATCACCTCTTCTCCTTTTACTAGTAAAGCACATTACATCAACATACTGCTCAGCCACCACTTTAGTAATATATGCAGCAATACACTCCATGTTGACCACTTCTCTTACAAAAATATGCTTATTTCTTGCTTCCCAAATTGCCCAACAAGTAGTACAAACTCTCACGAATTCCTTCTCATCCATATGACCCACCATATCAATTACCCAGTCAAGAAAAGAAACCCCAGGATCAGGGAGCACTTCCTCGCATTCCAAAAAACGCCAAATTATACGCGCCATCGGGCAAAAGAACACAGCATGCTCTACATCTTCATTATGACCCGAGCAAAAATCACAATTTGGAGCAATGGTAGAAATACGCCTATGCAAACCATCCTTAGTTGGCAAATCCTGTTGACCTGCTCGCCAAACAAATAACGTAACCTGAGGCAAGATAGGTAGACCCCATATCTTCTTCCAAACCGACAAATTCACTTCTAACGGGCCAGCAATTGATGCCTCATAACTATGATGGAATGTAGCATTATACGCACTTCGCACATAGTACAGACCATCCTTCTCAAAACTCCAGCACCGTACATCTTTCGGCCATCGATTACTCAATGGAATAGAAACATAGAGTTGATAAGATCCTTACGCCACCCACCTTTCGTATGATCAATAAGTGCTGCAACACGCATTTCGGTATCATAATCTCCTCTGGGTGATATTACAAAACGAGCCCCTAAGCCCAGAATCCACGCATCCCCCCAAATTTTAGCCTGTTCTCCATCACTAATTCTCCACTTTAATCCTTTCTTAAGAATCCATTTAGCCTCTCATATACCCCTCCATGTATAACTTGGGTTTGAACTCAATTGGGCCTCCAACACAGAACCTTGCGGGTAATGCCGAGAACGCAATAACTGTTCAAGAAGACTACCAGGCTCCATCAAATAGACCCCATGTTTGCTTCTCCGACAACGTCCAATTAAACAATTTGATTTCAGGAAAACCGAGCCCCCTCGTTGTTTAGAATGACACAGTTTATCCCAAATTTTCCAATGAGTTTTCCGCTCATGATTTTTTCCCCCCAAAAGAACTGTGACACCAGATAACGCAGCTCATTACAAAAGTTTGCTGCAATTTTGAAAACACTTAGCGCGTAGGTCGGGATAGATTGAGCCACCGCCTTTATCATTACCTCCCGTTCCGCTTTTGATAACAACAAATCTTTCCATCCCTGTAATCGTTTCCATAGTTTTTCTTTGATTGAGGTATAAATAACCTTTTTAAACCTCCCAACGACAGTTGGAAGACCCAAATATTTATCAAAAAATTCAACCTCATTAACTGATAAAAACTGAGTTACCGGTTGTCTTTGCTGCGTACTTGTATTCTTAGTGAAACAAACACTAGTCTTCTCAAAACTAATTCTTTGCCCAGAAGCTGCTTCATATATCTCAATGATCCGTCTAACCTCCACTGCATCCCCTTGGTTTGCTCTGAAAAATAGTATACTATCATCCGCAAAGAACAAATGTGTAATCATGGAGCAACAACAAATATTTCAATACCATGGAGCGCTTGTCTCTCCATGACTCTTCGTAAAAGACCCGCAAAAGCTTCCGCACACAAAATAAGAAAAATACGGGTAGATGGGATCTCCCTATCTATGCCCTCTACTAGGAACAAAAGCTTCAGTTGGTAGTCCATTAATAAGCTGAGAAAAGGATACTGAACGAACACATAACATTACTCTGTCAATCCACAATGCATCAAAACCCATTTCCTCAATAAGAGCTCAAAAAATTCCACTCAACTTTATCATAGGCTTTCGACATATGAAGCTTCATAGCACAATATCCATCCCTCGAGTTCAAATTTTTCATAAAGTGAAAACTCACAAGAATATTATCTATTATTAGTCTGCCGGGAATAAAGGCACTTTGATTAACAGAAGTCATCTCAGGTAGAAATGACTTAAGCCTATTAGCGAGTACTTTAGAAACGAACTTATAAACCACATTGCACAAACTAGTAGACCTAATCGGTGATGTTTTTGGGACATTTTTCCTTTGGAATCAAAACAATAAAAGTATAATTGATATCAGCTGGCATATCAGCACCATTCAACACCGTCACCACAAGATCAATAATAGAAGGACCCACAATATGCCAATAATTCTGAAAAAATAGGGGACACATAGCATCTAGACTTGGTGCTTTAATGGGATGCATTTGTGCAAGAGCTTTCGTAACCTCCTCACCTGAGTAAGATAGCCGCAAATTATCATTCATGGCTATAGAAACTCTATCTTCAACACCCTCCATAGCTTTCCCACATACTTGTTGGCCCTGAGGAAGTAAATAAATCCACAAAATACTCACTAGAAATTCACCCCACCAGGTCACCCCCCTTCTCCACACCATCTACATGAATAAGGGATTTAATGGTGTTTTTCTTTCTTCGTTGTGTTGCCCTTTGGTGCAAAAACTCCGTATTTTTTATCACCCTCCTCCAACCATAAAATCCTGGATCGTTGTCACCAATACATTTCGTCTTCCCGAACAAGACTCTCAATCTGATGGAGAATATTTTTACGAATGGCAAGCTGTCAATGAGTGAGCTTACATGTATTCAGTTTTTCAAATTTTTTTCTCTGCTTCCGGAGGTCCTTGAATATCCTACCAAATGTTGCCTCACCCCATTCCGCCAAATCACTAGCACAAGCCTTCAATTTTCTATCCAAAGATGCCCCCCCCAACATCCAAGCATCTCTAACAACATTTTCACACCCCTCATGATCCACCCATATCTGTTCAAAACGAAATAGTTGTTCCCGCCGAATACTAGGTTGAACAGAATCATCAAGCACCAGCTTGATCGGGGCATGATCCGACCACTCTTTGTCTAAATGATGCACCATGGCATGTGGAATTAGATCGAGCCACTCCTCGATAGCAACACCTCGGTCAAGTCTATTTTGCATATTCTCATCCCCCGCCCTTCCATTATCATAGGTGAAACGGATAGCCATTGTAGCATATCTCCCAAAAATCGCATCTATCCATAACCTGTCTAAAATTTCGCATTTGCCATTCCGCCCAACCCGAACCCCAGTCACCTCTGTACTAAAAGAAGCTCATTGAAGTCACCCAAACAAACCTAAGGTTCTGATTTGGCACTAGCCAAAATATCAAGTTGTGTCTAAGATAATCGTTTATTACTGACCTCTGGCCACCCATAGAAGCCAGTCAACCGCCAAGGAACGTCACCAAGCCCACTCTAACCAACTGCATCAATATAATGCATTGTCATCTCACCTCCAAAATAAAGCCAATCCCTCAGACCTTCCAGCGCTGTCGACGAAGACACGATCAAAATCTTGAAGCTTGTCTTTCACTGCAACCATCTCACTTCCACATAGTTTTGTTTCCAAGAGAAACAAAACGGATAGGGCCTCTCTCCGGACAAGATCCCATAGTAAGGCAACTGTACAGGGGTTGCCCAACCCCCGAGAGTTGATACTAATTAAACTCATAACTCCTGGCGGGGTCGGAGTTCCTCGACCTCTGCCGATTCACTGAGAGAATCACTTACCTGCATAGAAACTCGTCTACACTTATTGTCACTCACACTTTCTCCCAAGTTTACAACATCTACATCTTCTGAAAATGTTTTTCACCTAAAATAAAGGACTCTTTTTGCAAACCACTCGTTAAACCTCTTCTAGTACTACCATATGATAGAGCCATTTTTTTTTCCATCCCTTCAAACCACCCCCACCCTTTGCTCCTGCCAAAGTACCCATAGACCCAATAAAAAAAGGACCTGTAGAAATCCCCTTAGACTTCTTAATAGTTAGACCATTAAAAGCAAGCAATGTAGAGCCGAATTTTTGATCTCCCCTAAGCCCCTCTCCATCATGAACCACTTTGTTACAATTATCCCTCCTGTGTTCCTCCAACCCATTCTCTTGTACTAGTAAAATCCCCTGACTAACCTTTGATAGTTCACACCCTTTGCCACAAGAGACATGCTCACTTCCCTCTAAAAATATTTTTTTTCTTGTTTCTTGCTGTCGACAAACACTCCAACATCATGATCATTTGCAAACTCAACCGTCGGCTTACATACACCAGTAGAGTCAATACCCAAAGTCGCGAACAACATCCTTTCCTTTTCTCGCTCATTCAACCATAGCTTATGTTGTACCCATATTATTCGGAGAAGCACGCATCCAAGGGCCATATTGTAAACGCGAAGAATTAATCTCCGCCTCTCCGTGAGTCTCATGATGAGTGCATTATTTGACAGGTTTTTCTAGGGTAAAAACGCACTCATTTGATAGGTTTTAGGATGATCATGTCATTTCTTAGGAGATTTTATTATTATCTTAACAAGGATGACTATTTGGGGTATTTTGTCTGATTGTTGTGATTTCAGGTGAATTTTGATACCTCGAGCCTTACAAGAAGTTTTAGAAGTCAATGGACAATCTAAGCTTGCGTTTTAAGAGGTCAACTGCACTCCGTGTTCACTCCGTTAACAGTAGTCTGGTGGGGAAAGAGACGCAACGGCAGTGATAAAAGACGTAACGTAAATGAGGAGATTTATCTACTCGATCGTAAGATCGAGGACCTGACGGGACTCGACCGTACCCAGAGAATCTTGGAAGGTCAAAATAAGTCATCTATGCCATGGAGTTGGTCGAAATTGAAGTTGGAAAGCTCCATGCACAATTTGGCCTAAACGAGTTAGCTTTTCGGTTTGTGCAATTTTGACACATGTTTAGTATTTTGCCCATAAATTCTTCATTTGAACTCCAAATGAGGCGTTCTACATGGCTATGGAAAGATAAGAAGCAGGGCTACAACTTTCATGTTTTGCGTTTTGCCAAATTCGAAGTGTAAGATGGTCAAAGTCGAGCTCGAATTGTCTGACGGGAGCTGACCACCGCCCGGGCGGGCGATATATCAACCGGGCAGGTGTAAATGTCGCGGGCAGCAGCTGTTGTTTTTGCGAAGTAACATTGTGGGATTTTTAGAGTGTTGTTTCAGGAAAGACTTTGTAAGGCCTTTTGGGCCCTTTATATCCCTATATAAGGATTCCTTTTATTAGTTTTAGGAAAAAGACCATCATTAGCTAGTTTAATTGCTCTCTAGATTAATTTAGCCCTAGATTTCTCTCTCAAATATAGTAAGCTTTTATTCATTGTTCAAGCGACTTTGTTTCTCAAGATTCAATCTTTATTAATTAAGGTACTTAGTTTTCTTTCAATTTTATTGTTTTGATTTATTCTTATTCATAGTTAATTAATCATGTTTGTTAGAGCTATTTTTAATTATTCGTTTGTTCTTCCCATCATGAGTAGCTAATTTCCTATTTCTAGGGTTGACATAGCTTAGCAAATAAACTTGATTGAATATTGGGATAATTTGTTGTTGACATGCCATTGAGATCTATTGTATGTGATTGTTAGAGGTTAATGTTATTAATTGTTCTTGAAAAAGATTCATACTTTAACTAAAAACGACTAGTATAAAATCGATAGGGGAATATTAGTTGTTGGATTTCTATCAATTGCCTTGATTTGCTAATCACGAAAGTAGATTAAAAGATCTCGTGGACAATAGGATTGGTTTTATTCTTAATGCTTTTGACTTGTTTAATCCCAT
>BSSO01001324.1:0-24346 GCA_030267885.1 Mesembryanthemum crystallinum
TAATTATATTATATAGATTCATCTCAAGAATGAGTTGTTGGTAATGAAATGGGTGACTCTCTTAAAACTCCCATCCATTTCCATTGGGCCAGTCTCCTTTTTTTTTTATTTTGGTGGAAGGTCGGCCCAATCTCTAGATGCAACCTCAAAAGCCCACTAGCAAAACAGCAAACTATTGTATCAAAGCCCGCCCATCCCATCTCAGTCAATATCCCTAAAACCCTAATTTCAGCTCTTCTCTTTGAACCCTAATAAAACCCTTCATCTTCACTGATTCAACAAACCCTTCATCTTCCCTTTTTTCTTTCCTCAATCGCACTTTCTCTCTCCTCAACCTCGAAGGTCGACAATGGTGAGCAATCAATCAGCTCCTTCATCTTCTTCCTCCTTCTTCTTGTATCTCACCCCTTTTATGTTTCTGACGACGCCGTTTTGTCACTGTGTAGGCACCAAAGAAGGACAAGGCCCAACCACCGTCATCAAAGCCCGCCAAATCCGGTGGTGGCAAGCAGAAGAAGAAGGTAAACCCTTTTATCTCAAATTCGAACATTCTAGAAGTCTGTTAAGATCTTAGGTTTTGTTCATGTTTCTGATTTGATGTTTATTGTAGTGTTGTTTGAAATGATTTGCAGAAGTGGAGCAAGGGAAAACAAAAGGAGAAGGTGAATAACATGGTGTTGTTCGATCGAGGAACGTACGATAAAATGGTGTCTGAAATCCCTAAGGCCAAGCTCATCACTCCTTCTACTATGTCAGAGAGACTCAGGGTAATCTTATGATTGATTGTTGATTTTTTTTTTTTTTTTTTTTATTGTTGCAAGTTAATTAGATTGTTATTACCTTGATTTTGGAATTTTGGGTTTGTTGCTGTTTTGCCTCTAATGATGATCAAACCAATAACTTTCGTTCTTCCGAGTTAATTCAATGTGGAAATACATTTGGAGACCTGAACTGAAGAGGCATATTTTATTTATTTATTTATTTATTTTATCTTTGAGTTGTACTGTAGTGGGATGCATAGGGAAAGTTTGTTGATTTGATAGTATCTTTAATTGATGTATTTTTTTGGGTTCGATGTAATGTAGCTTAAAGTTTTGGGGGAGATGGGCAAATGGGCACACAAAATAGGAAGCTATCAAATTATTATGTCTGCCTCCGATGATGATTCAATTAATACTTTCGTTCTTCTGATATATTTCATGAGGAAAATCATTTGGAGACCTGAACTGAGGAGGTTTAGCTGTTTGTTTATTGTTAATTTTAATTTCAACACTAAAGGGTATGCACAGGGAAGGATGGTAGGGAATTTCTGTCCTTTCGATTTTTCGTTCTTGTTTGTGAATATGTGAATTAGTTAGAATAGGGGTATACATATCCTTTTAGCAGAGAAGTGTACATAGCGTAGGAGTTTTTTTTTTGTTTGTTTTATCCTATTGCCTCTGATGATGATGAAACTATTAACTTTCGTTCTTCTGAGATTTCCATGCGGAAAGAACATGGAGACCTGAACTGAGGAGGTATTTGTTGTTTGATTTTGATATTGTAAGTTTTAAGATAATGGTAATGCCTTGTGCACAGCCATGGATTATAGAACAGTGGCTCATTTAGTTGTCCTTATGTGTGATACTCGAATTATGTGAAATATGGTTATTATTTGATTTGTATATGTTGTGCACGTAGTGTTAGAAAATGGTTTGTTATGTATGGCCTCTGATGATGATGAATCAATTAACTTTCGTTCTTCCGAGATATTCCATGCGGAAAAAACTGGAGACCTGAACTGAAGAGGCTTTAGTTGTTTGATTAGTTATGTTGAATTTTCCAAATTTCTAATAAAAAAAGCCTCATGCACTGCATGAATAGATGGGCATTTCGCATGTGTCAGTGTTGTACCTCTTATGTGTGAAATGAAGTATGTAAATTACCTGTATTGTTATACAGTTACTATATGGCTTGAACATATTGTAGGAAACTGGTAAATGGTTTTCTGCTAGCCTCCGATGATGATGAAACAATTAACTTTCGTTCTTCTGAGATGTACATGCGGAAAGAACTTGGAGACCTGAACTGAGGAGGCTAGTTACTATTCTGAATTCTTGCACAATCTTTTTGAACAAGTGAAGCTGATTGCTTTTAGCAATTGTCATGTTTGTTTCTAAATCTCAAACATTCTTCCCACACAGATTTTCAAATTGTCCGAGTTTTGTAATTTTAAAGACAATTAAGATAGTTGTGTAAATCTCTATTGGTATATTTTCCTATGCCTCTGATGATGATGATAAAAAATGACCTTTTATCTACTGAGATTCTCCTTGCGGTAAATAATTAACCTGAAGAGGCTTTTAGGGCTAGATATATACTCACTAAATCTGCCCTTTCTTTCCACTCCTTTGATGGTCTGGAGGAAAGGACGGGTAGATCCATAGATGAATGAATTTAGAAATGGTTGCTGCTATTGGGAACAACGAGTTTGGGTGAAGAACTCATAAAATGCTTAGTAATGACCTTGTTTCACCTATTTTTGTGGCAGGGGATCAATTCTCTCTTTTTTCAGTACTGGGAATTCGCTTGTTTAAAATCTCAACGTATTTATTTTCATTTGCAGGTCAATGGGTCTTTGGCGCGGCGAGCAATCATGGACTTGATGGCAAGAGGTTCAATTAGAATGGTTTCTACACATGCCAGTCAGCAAATTTACACAAGAGCTACCAACACCTAAGATTCACCCACATATGACAGTACATTTGTAAATAATTACCATGAGTTCACTTCGAGGAGCTTAATCTGTGTAGTGTAGTTTCGTCCCGACAGCTTACAATTTGTTTATTATGATTGACAAATTTATCTTCTATGTGAAAGTGCATAAGAGTTGAATTTCTGTTTCTTGGTGCCAAATTTAATTAACCATTTGTGATCACCTTGTGTTGATCTCCTTGTGCTTATTAGCACCACTTGTGCCTGTGTAGGGGTTAGGTTTTGCACATTTGGTACGTATCTAAATTGGTTTCTTGAAGCAGCAATAATACCCCCATAGTTGTCTGCATCTTATGTTGATTTATTCACCAAACCTTTCAAGCTCTTGTACAAAACAAATTTAATAGGAGGAAGATCCTCGCTTATTTCCCCACATAAGTATGTATTATCTCTCTAGATGGTTGAAACTTATACTAGTACCATATTATTCAAAAGTGAAGGAAGTGTTATTCTTGATTTTTGTAGCACTATCGTATCCGATGTTAAGGATCATATTCTGAAGATTGGCCTAATACAATTGAAGTTTGAAGTTGGATTGAAACAAGTATGAAGTATCAAAGCTTTTCAAAGTCGTCAGGAGAGAGCAAAAAGATCCATAGAAGGCTAAATTTGGAAGAGATTCTACTGATTCTAATTTTTTTTTTTTTTTTTTGACTAAATTTGGAGCATTGAATTGACTCACCCATTTGAGGTCTATAATTCAATCAAAATTGACTAATCAAGATCAAATCATTTAAAAATTACTCCATAATTAGTGGGAGTGAACTACATAGACAGAACTATCCGAGTATTAAGTTAAGGTTTAACCAAATTATAAGCCCAAGTGCCAAATCCACATTTTATCAAACAACAGTAGTGTTGAGGTTGATAATATCTGCATGAAAGGTAATCTTGATTCTTGGGTACTGTTTTTGATGGGCTTACAGATGAGACCCTCTCTAAATTGAATGGTAGAAGGGTTTTTTTATTTTTTATTTTTGGGATATTACACAGTGTATCCCTGTGGCTTGGCGAATTGCATAGGGTGCTCATTTTTCAAATTTCATGCAACAACTACCCCTCAAAACAAACTTAATGAACATCGTACTCCTAACCCATATCTTCCTTTAAATTTATGTTAAATGGACATGTAAAAGTACCAAAATGCCCTCACTCACACCCACTTCCCCTTCCTTTACTTACTCTCTCCTAAACCCCCCTCCCACCATTGCCACGGCAGACAATCATCTCCAATCACCATGGAAGACATCACCTAAACCCCACTCCCTTCAGTGTCTCTAGTCCTCAACTCCTACCACATCCCTAGCTCCTCCGCCGCATCCACCACATCAACATCCACTTCCACTTCCACCTCCACCATTCAGCTATAAAATTGAATAATTAAAAGCATAATTTTTCAAAAAATTTCTTGAGTAACTCACAAAAGAATAGAACTAACTGGAAATCTGTCCTAAAATGGCTCAAACTTGTCAAAATTATCATGAACCAGTGATCTAATTTCAAGAAAAACAAAATGAAAATGAGTAAAATTAACCTCGATTTTGGAAATAAGGGTGCCAATTTGGTTCATCTACGGAGTATCCATTATTGCAACTTAAAGAGTTTTACTACTCAAAACATCTACAAAACCAAAGAATTGGTCCTTATTTATCTCACATCCCCTCAAACCCAAAACCATATTTCCTTCCTCACTGTTCTTTCTCCTCCCATCATCAATTTGGGGGAAAGAGAAAATATGTTCTTTAATCAACTTTCAAAGAGATAGTGAGGGATTTTGCTTTTCATTGATACTTAGTTTTCTCTCTCTTAATTGTCTACTATGGGCTGCTCTTCATCATGAACCCGACACCAACGCCGGCATCGACTACAACCCTGGAATATTTGGCCAAGGAGAGCTCATACTGCTTCTGCTTCCATGGCGGCAAACGCGATGAAGGCTCCTGCAATTGACGACGATAACGTGAGGAGTAAAAATGGAGATGAAGGCTTCCTTGTTTAGGAGAGGTGAGCTGGTGGAGGTGGATGTGTATGTGGATGTGGGTAGGGGTTTAGGAGAGAGAAAATAAAGGGGTTTTGAGGACAATGGCACTGAAGATGGAGAGGGCATTTTGGTACTTTTACATGCCCATTTAACAGAAATTTACCGAAAGTTATGGGTTAGGGGTACGGTGTTCGTTAAGTTTGTTTTGAGGGGTAGTTGCCGCATGAAACTTCAAAAATGAGCACCATGTGCAATTCGCCAACCCACAGGGATACACTGTGTAATATCCCTATATTTTTTTATTTTTTTTTATATATATCATCCTATATGAGGATTCGAATTACTGACCACTGGGTTTTGAGAGAGCTAGTGGCCAGGCATTTGAGAGGGAATGGGGTAAGAGAAAAGGGAAACCTCATATGCCTATAGTGGGATTCGAACCTTGGTGGTGGGAGAATACCACCAAGGAGAATGCCATTAGATCAACCTTTGTTGGTTAACTCCTTAAGTAACACCTTGTTATTGCTATTTGCAAAGCTACATTTGAACTTGTTATAGGCAGTATGTTTATTTCAACTAATACAAATTGAACTAAGCAATTTATTGTATGGTTCCAAACCATTGGACCTTTATACTCCAAACAGCACATCAAATCTATCTCCAATTGCTTCAATAATGTGCTCCCTATTGGGGCCAATAATGGGGCCATAATCTTCATTGGTTCTGATACCATATTAAGTCTTTAATGGGCTTACGCCAATCTCCCCTCTCATAATATGTGTACCTATTACTTATTTTAAAGTCATGGTAAAAAAAAAAAATCCAAATAGATAGATAGTCTTTTTTTTGGGGGTACATGAAAGAAATCTGCAAAAAATGAATAAAAAGGAAAAAGAAAAAGCCACGACTATAATGCTACATCAAATCCTACGCGTCAAAAGTCAATTGGTCCTTCCTATGTGTACAATTAAACACCCAAATGCTAACCTACGCCTCCCATAGTTCCCTCCTCTTATCCTACGCTCAATCTTCTTCAACCTTCCCACTCTTCATCAACCTTCATTTCTCTCTCCTCTTCACATCACCATCAAATCTCTCTCTCCCCCACCCAAATTCTCTCTCCTGCAACAACAATGGCGGTCCGCCCCACAACGACCCGCTTCCCAATGGAACCCGACGAGCAAGAATCTTCAGGTCTCGTATGGGGAGTAACTCTATCGCCGTTCGCCGGCAGAGACGAGAACGGCAACCCGCCGGCGATGGGATCGGACGGCGATTCATTGCCGAGGTGCGAGAATTGCTGGGCTTACTTCAACACCTACTGTGAGCTCGACCAGTGGGCTTGGACTTGCTCCCTTTGCGGCACCCTCAATGGGCTCACCGCTCACTCCATTGCCAAGTACTCGCATCCTCAGTCTTGTCCTGAAATGATGTCCTCCTTTATCGATCTCGAATTGCCCCGTAAGTGCTTTTTTGGTTTTGATTTTAGCAATTTGTGTTGTTTTATTTGATCAGAATTTGATGGGTTTTGTTGGGATTTTTGGTACTTTGATGAAAATTAGAGATTTGGTTTTCTTGTTTTGGTGTTGGATTTGGTTAATTATGAGTTTGATTTGATGGGGAGGTTGGATAATTACTGGGTTTTGTTGGGGTTTTAGTAGTTCTACTTAAAAGTTAGTATTTGCATGTTTGGTTGTTAGAGGAAGAT
Source organism: Mesembryanthemum crystallinum (assembly GCA_030267885.1). Lineage (NCBI taxonomy): Eukaryota > Viridiplantae > Streptophyta > Magnoliopsida > Caryophyllales > Aizoaceae > Mesembryanthemum > Mesembryanthemum crystallinum. The sequence goes on from BSSO01001324.1 coordinate 6,444, forward strand.
CAACTCTAAGTGGAAAGGACTGAATTTTGACTGTTATTTAAGATATAAGTGGTTTTGTTTGGTGAAGTATGCAGCATTAGAGTTTACTTAGTTTAATTTCGGGGGAGGATTATGGGAAAGGGTTGAAAACTAAGTTATATTTGGACCAAGGATATGTTTTTCAAAAAGATATGCAGGATAAAGAAGAAAGGTGTATCAAGTATAATCTTAACAGTCGAAAAGAGTGTGGCTTGATCAATCAATGGAGAATGTGACAAAGCAATAAAATGTTCCAACAACTTTCAGAAACATAATAACTTTAGTTGTGCACATAATGATGGGGACAACAATACATTTGGACTAGGTGTTAAGTAAGTGTGAAATGTATTTATATATGCCTATAGGGAAGGTGGTGCATTCACCCATATTTATATGGGGTTTTGGGAAAGTGGAGAAGAAGAGATAGATTAAACTGCTTTAGACTTAGGGCATGTTTACTTGGATGTAATTGTGATCACAATGTTATGTACCATTAAGTAAGTGGATATAGGGGTGAAAAAGAGAAGATGGGGAAGTAATTGAGGAAGGCGTAATCGATTACATCAATCTATGCAATAACTATAGCTCTAGTATAACCAATGTAAATATGCAATCATCATCACATGACTAGATGTAATCATGTTTACAACCAACCTAACAACTAAACATTCTATGAGTAGCCATGAGCATGTATACAACTATAAAATGCTCATTACATTGTAATTAGTCTTAGATCAAGTAAACACCACCTTAGTGTAAATGTAAACTTTTAATACTTAATAGTGATGGTACCATGTTTCAAGACATTTATTCTATAACAACTGACACCTTCGATAGTTGTTGTGTAGTGTGTACGCAACATGACACAACATGATACATATTAGGTTTTTGATTCGTTATAATTGGCAATTCCCCGTGTTTGTGTTGGTGTCCATATGTGTGTTCATGCAATCTAGCATTATGAAGCACCTCTAGTGACTACTAAGTGATCAGCCCCTGCAACAATTCTCGCCAATTTTTGGTGTTTTGAAGTGGTCAGATGGCCCTTGAATTTTGTGCTTTTCTTAGTGCAGAATTGTGTTCTGTGATGTGTGCCGATAAATCGAGGAAGAGGAATATACTGGGTAGTGGAGGGGGCCGATCATTTAGTTGTGTGGACTTTTGTAATTCAGTTCATGGGGAACGATATGTGGGAAGTATCCTGTGCGTACCTGAGGTATTGATGGAGATCCTCAAATATCATAGACCAAATGAGATTGCGACCAACATTAAGATGAAAAACCTCTTAGTTGTCAAGTTAGATGGATTATAACTTATAAGTGAAGAAACTTGATTTTTGAACGTGTTATTTGTCTGCGAATTCAGCATCGAAGATTCATTTTTTGAAGTGATTGAATTTTTGTGTTTAGTGGAAGGATATGAAGAAGACTCAATGCAGGCTCGTCCAGTGTACGTAGCAGCCGTGGATTTGTCATGTAAGTTTTTTTTTAACTTGTTTGTTTCTTTCTTGATTGGCTCACCTTGTTTTCATGTGAACACATCTTTTTTTGTATTGTGCCTGTAATTGCAGGATTTAGGAGCATTACACTCTCTAGGAGAGTGGGGGGCCTGCATTTGTGGTTCATTTTTTTTTTTCCTAAGCTTCATTTTCACAACTTATGTGAACTGAAATATTAGGTTTTGGTGAAAGCCTGTTACCTTTTGATTGCTGTAGAAAGGACGGGTTAGATAATTTATGGTTCTCAGTTATAGGTCCTATCTTCAACATTCTCCATAGGTAGGGTGAGGCTTTTATTAAATCAGTAGTTATCAGACTATCTTACTGAACTGTGTCTAGCTTGGAAATTTGGGTTATAAACTGTTGTATGGTGGATAAACCTAGCAAGTTTCTTGCATCATTAGATGGAAGGGTAGAAACCATTATTTTTGGTCTTGGAAGCTCCAGGTTGGAGCAAGAAAATAACAAAATTCTGGTGTGGCTAGATATTGGTGAGGTCAAGATGTGTGTAAACTTACTCTTATGCTCCTTAAGGAGCGTTGGGGGTAAATGCATGATTTTAAGATGCTGTGAATTAATAGCTGTTGTTCCTTTGTCTTTAAGTACACTTTATTGGGCCTAAGTGGTGAGGTGTCATAATTGTCCATATGATTTTATCTTTGCTTCTTGGATTTAAGGTACATAGAAAGAAAATGGATATAGGTTTTACATCTAGATGATGTGATGCGCTTGCTATCTTCTTTAAGCTCGATTAGGAATTTTTATATCGTCTCTCACCTTCTGCTCGCTTTGCGTTTTCAGCTTCGGATGAGTTTATAGAACTTACTAAGAGTGCATTACTGGCGGCCTTGGAAGGTCAGTTTGTTAGCTAGAAATTACTTTATGTAGTCTTTTGTCCAGGCTACTGTTATTGAGATTCTAATATGTCACAGCACTACTGATATGTCACAGCACTACCGTCTGGAGCACTCTTCGGGCTTGCTACTTTCAGCGTTAAATTAGGGTTGTATGATGTGCAAGGGCCTGTTCCAGTTGTGAAGAATGTTTTCATCCCCGCTGATTCAGATGGCACTATACAAATGGAACTTGCAGATGCCATGCCTTTGCTTTCTTTTTTGGCGCCAGTATGTCTTCAACTAGTTCTTGTTGAATTAATCTTTAGCAATTTAAGGACTTCTGTCTCTTACCAAATGTTAAAATCGGTGAATGATTATGTCCCCCAATTCTGTGGTCCTTTTCTCATTGCCTAGGTGGAGACTTGTAAAGACCGAATATCATCTGCCCTTGAAACTCTAAAACCGATGACATCATGGGAAAGATCAGCGGCTGCTGGTCAATTAGATGGTGTATTACTAGGTGGCCGAGGTTTTGGAGCAGCGATGGAGGCTCTCTTCAATTACCTTGGATCAGAATATGGAACTACATTTGCATTAGGTATGACTCCTTTAATACTCAGTCATTTGATGTGCTAAGTTTGTGTTCTTTTATGCGACTTTAAGCAAAGTGAACTTAGAATGGCTGGTTGTAGGATTAATTTGCTAATTGGAGAATAGAGATTTGAATTCTGTGTTTTTATTTGATAATATTGCAGCTAGAGTTTTTGCTTTCTTGTCTGGTGCTCCTGATTTTGGAGCTGGGCAACTAGATACAAGACGGTATGGTGAGCAATATGCTAGTAAAGGAGAGGATGCAGACCGTGCTTTGCTTCCTGAACAGACCTCATTTTACAAGGAATTGGTTAGTTTGGTTCAATTCAAGATCATCAGTAGCTATTTACACGTAGGAAATATAAGCGTTGACATATATTTCACAGGCTGCTGTCGCTGTTCAATCAGGTGTTTGTGTAGACTTATTTGCTGTTACAAATGAGTATACAGATTTGGCGTCTCTGAAGTTCTTAAGCATTGAAAGTGGAGGCTCCCTGTTCCTGTATCCAAATACTGATGATTCTACTCTTCCTCAAGACATGTGAGTACCAGATTATTATCATATTAGCCTCTTTAGCAGTGCCATTACTTCTGTTGCTTGAGAACAAATTAAAAGTTTGAAACTAAGAAAAATCTTCACTGACTGATCCTATTTGACTGACAAGTGACAACATTGTTGCCAAATTAATCTTTCTGCAGGTATCGCATGTTACATCGTCCATATGCCTTCAATTGTGTACTACGATTGAGAACATCTTCTGAATTCAAAATTGGTCACTCTGTAAGTTATTTCTTCCTGTTCGGTCTATTTTAGAGATCAATTATCTTTTTTGAGTTGCTTATTATTCTATCTAAAAATCTCTCTCTCTCTCTCTTTTTTTTCTGCAGTATGGTCACTTTTTTCCTGACCCGCAATATGAGAATGTTCAGCACATTATCTGTTGTGATTCTTACGCCACCTATGCATATGACTTTGAATTTGCCAAGGTCGAAGGATTTTCTAGGTACTCATTCAGTTTTGTGGCCTTGTTTGTCCTATATCCTAGTAATGATTTTCGTGACAATTATTGGACGGATATTCATTGCACAATGCACATTAAAGTTTATCAACATGAAATACATGATAAGCCAAATTTTCTGTTTAACATGTTTGTAATTGCTGAACTGATTTATCTCTTGCTGATCACTTATAACTTATGTTAATCGTCTCGGGAAAACACTACCATACCAATCTTCTTGAGGATTTTTATCAACTATTTTACAGCACAAAGGCTAAAGCATTAATAGCTATTCTTCTTGGAGGCATTAAATTTTAGTTACTTTTGAAGCTCCGTCATTATCGTGTGAAAAATTGTGAAACTTTCAAGCAAATGATTCTGCTTTCATATGTGAAAATTGTCGGTTAATTACGGTTTTCTCTTTGACAGACATGCTTCAGAACCTCCTATGCTACAAATTGCTTTCCAGTACACTGTTATTGTACCACCTGAGGAGCTTTCAAGTTCAGGACTGAGTTCTGCAAGTAGGTATGGTTTAGGCTGCTGTTTTCTGTAAAGGGTTCTTACTTGTATGCTTTATGCTCTTGTGAGTGCTTTAGCTTATTTTGGTTTATTATCTTTTGTTTGATTTTACGTCTTTTTTCCATTGATGGATTGGGTGGTCGGTATTTGCTACTGCTTTAGTACAGTATGGTAAATTTCATCTTAATGTGTCTTAACATGCTCAAATGATATAAATTAAGCTTAGCGTGGAAGACAATCGTATTTGCTAATTGATCAAGATGTTACTTAATTTTCCTTCATTGAAGGTTCAAACTTTAGTGAGCTGACTGAGCTCAAATTGAGTGCCTGCAAGCCTGCAACTCATATTTTTTGGAGTTAAAGATGTAGAATCAAAAAAATTCGCAGCTTGTTTTGACAAAAGTGGTACTTCTAGCCTTTGTTGTAATTAAGCTTGTATCTTTCGTTACTAAGATGCAAGTATCTTGTTGGAGAAATTAATGTACCATAGTTTTAATATGCTTTGGTAGTTCGAGTTTAAAATCTTAACCCCTCATACAGGTTATAAATTCAACCTATTGTGTTTGAATTTTCAAGTGCTGAAATTCTCAAGTAACCAAACTTACGATCCTTATAGTTCTATAATTCAGTATTTCTTAAGTACGACATCCAAACACACTAAATATTATCAAATATGCTCAAGGCGATGCCGCTGCAAGATAGTCTCGTCCTCATCAATTCTGCCGCTGTCTTTTTTTTACTATAGCTTCGTGCTCTCTTTTTCTGGTCCATGGAGGTAGTTGGGAATGAACCTACTCTTCCATGAATACTGAATAGGTCTGTTATCTGTGTTCATGCTGTACTACCTACAAGACTTCGAAGTTTTACTGTCACCATGTGCATGCTTAGTCATCTAGATATTTTCCTTTTCCCCAGATTGAGATTGCATCTTTGTTATGCTGTCTTTGAAATATATTTTTATGCAATTGAATTCTCACGTATTCCTGTGCCTGCAGACCCAAATTTTCAATTAAACGGCGGCTAAGAATTAGGACATTGCAGTATGGAACTGCTCGTAACATTAATGAGCTTTATGACTGTGTTGATCCTGAGGTGGTTCTTTCAATTCTAGTTCACAAGGTAAAGTTAATTATGTTGCCTCTTGTCTTATCCTTGTTCCCATAAATGCAAATATATCTTAAACTCTTGTTTCAATGGCTGATTCTTGAAACCTCATACTATCTAGGTCATTTTAGCTTCTTTGGAGCAAGGAGTGCGAGAGGGTAGGATGCTGCTACATGATTGGCTAGTCATTCTAACAGCTCAGTACAATGATGCCCTTAAACTCATTCAGTATGGGCCTGGAAGTTCCAGCGCTACTCAACAAATTGATGTTGCATTTGCACAATGCCCCCAGTTACAGCCTTTGCCTCGCTTGATTTTTGCTCTGCTTCGTAGTCCTCTTCTTCGTTTGCATGAGGAGGGCGTTCATCCTGATTACCGGATATACTTGCAATGTCTCTTCAGGTATATGACACTTTTGCCAATACAGTTTGGTTTTGGATTAGAAATTTAAATGAATGGTTGTTCATATGGGGATTTGACATTCTTGACAATAAGGATTCAAAGAAGTATTTTGGAAGGGAGATAGATAAGCAAGAGTAGTAATGTTTTCTATCTTGCACTGTTAAAAGTTCCATGGCTGTTTTTATGAGCAGTTCCACTCAACTGAAAACTACCACTCAACTGAAAACTAAAAATCTCTACCTGTTTCTGGTACATGTGATGCAGTGCATTGGAGCCAAGTTCTCTTCATCGTGCTGTATATCCAGTATTGACATCATATACAACTCCAGACAAACAAGCTTATCCTCGCCATTCTCTGAGCCGTGCTGCACTGATAACCAGTGGTAGTCCTATATTTCTCCTGGACGCATTCACGACATTGATAGTTTTTTATTCCTCAACTGCTGACCCTACACTGCCTTTCCCACCGCCCCATGATTGTAAGTAGTTCTTGTTTAAACTTTCTTCTCTACTGAGCAACATAGCCATCTTCATTTTCCCCAAACATGATTTGAAACTCTGAGCATCTCTTATTGTTCTCTTAGGCTTACTACGGACGACAATAAACAAATTGAAACAAGAGAGAAGTATCACCCCAAAGCTCCTATTCATCCGAGGAGGGCAAGATGACGCCACAGCTTTTGAGAACTATCTAATTGAAGAACAAGATGTAGAGGGGACAGGCTTCACTAGTTCCATGGGATTTGTTTCATTCTTAGAGGATATAAATCGTAGCGTTGTGGAGTATATGAAATAGATCAGGTAAAGAGAGGAAAAAGAGTGTAACACTAGTTATAGCTCACAGAGAAAATCTGAGTTAAACCCCCAAAAGCCCATTAAAAAAGACTTGGAAGAGGGGAATACAGGCATGCTTAAATTAACCAAGTTGGAAACCGAGTGCCCAAGTTGGTTGTTTGTTGTTTATCCAGGTTAGTTGCCGAAGTTGGAAGGCTTTCTTAATGATGGATAATTTTAAGGACGCGCTCAAAAGGCAAGACTAAGTGAGAATAGTTTTCATACAAGGAGCAGTTTGAAGAATGAAATTGTGTAATTGAGTGATGAGAAACATGTGTACATGAATCAGATTTTGTTAGTAGTTGATGATCACTTCTTGGAACTAATTGCAGGGTTCCAATTCTTTACTTTAGAGCAAATTGAATTTTGTGTATTACTATCCACATTGTTTTTGTATTCATCCTTTGCGAAGAATCTTTGGAAAGATATTATAGTGTTTCTGTTTGGCCATTACAGTTAACTGGCCATTACAATGAAAGCAAACTTTTGAACTTGATACTTTAGGTGCTAAGAATCTTGACAATGACTGGGAGGCTAGGTCGCGGCAGCTCGGACAATATTTAGCATACATTAATCGATTTCGTCCGTCCGAAATTGAGAAAGCAAGCAAAGGATAAATGAGAAATTGGAATAGCATGAATATCAAAGATCTCATGAGAACCAATTTCAACATAATTTCTCCTAAACATCTACACACCTTGATGCCTGTCAGCTATTGCTAATAATTTTACAGAAACAGGGAGATTTTAAACCACATTAGATGCTCCGAGCCAAATTGAAGGAACAAGTTTATAAATATTGGTCTATCCCCCTCCTTACCACACTGTTACATCATGTGCTTTACCTACAGGAAAGCTAGACCTGAAATGCTATAGTCAACAGCTCTTTACTCAGCTGTCATTTGAATCATCCTTGTCTTCACTGGCCTGCTCGTCATCTTCATCCCCATCATCTTCGTTGTCTTCTTTGCCTTCATCATCTTCATTGTCTTCTTTGCCTTCATCTTCTTCATTGTCTTCTTTGCCGTCCTCATCTTCATTGTCCTCTTTACCTTCATCTTCACCATTTTCTATGGTTGTCTCTTTATCTTTTTTGGTCTTCTTGTTTGCTTCTTTTGCCTTAGCCGAGCCTGCTCTCTTTCCGGCAGTCTTTTTCCTAAATTCTGAATAGAAGTATGTATCACATTAATATCTCTAATTTTTCATGTTATATGCCTAACTGCTCTGGGGGTTCTGTGTAAACATAAGAATATCAGCAATGCAATAACCGCAATAGTAACATGAAAGCAGCTACAAGCAGCAATCAGTGTCTTGGAAGTATAAAGGGTAGTATTAGTTCCACATAATTGGCCAACAATCCGAAAAAGAACACAGCTCATCTACAAGAAACTGAATGCTTGTATTTTTATTATTTTCAGTGAGGTTGGGAGGATATCATATTGCAGTGTCAAGTTGGAGCAGTAGCGAGCACAAACAGATGTACAGATTACCATAGCAGCAACCTGAAACAGTCACCTCAAAACACAGAACAGTACCACAACTCACTAGTTAAAGATAATAGAGCATGACATAAACTCATTGCGACGTTTCAGGGGATGATTTGAGAGAAAGGCATTTGAAGCAAGCTCATGGTACTGGCAGTGACGCAGAGTTTGAAGATTCAGATGCAGGAAATATGAATGCGTAACACAACATAGATATAAGTTGGATGAAACTTGATTTCCACAGTAAATGTCAAAGTCCCATTTAAAATGGGCCATTTTACAGATTCCTAGAAATCAAAACAACTACTGAAAAGAAATTATCAACAACTCATAGTAGAAATGGCATTGACTCTATCGTCTATAGTAAAAGGCAGAGATAAAACAAACTACGCAAATGAAAGCTTGATCCTGCATCAATATGTCACTTACCAACAAGGGCGGCTTCGAGCGGTTCAACAAACTCAGAAAATTCAATCTCCTCGAGAGCTTTCAGCACATCATCAGCACTGATAATTTGCCTTTTCGATTCAGTACATACATCGTGTGCCCTACACAATCATATCAGACCATCCATCAGCAAAAATCAAAGTTCCAAGACCATAAACTGTTAACTACTCTTTTCCATCATCAAACCCCAGTTCCCTTCTTTGTGAAGGAGGATAATTAAAAACAAGCCACATGTTCAATAAGTGATTCTCAGCACTTATCTTCTATGAAGATTTGACTGCATTACATTCAACATTACCCCGAGAAATTTATCAAAACGAAATTAATTCACACATTTACAAGGCTCATTTCTAGCTAAAACAGTAGGTAAAAATCCCCACTTTCTAACAAATTGATCCACAACTAAGATAAATGAATCAATTTTGAACCAAAGAAGAGCATATTTTGAAGACTAAATCACATTTGTTGTGACATCCAAAGCATTTACTGATGCTTATTTGTAGCTTAATGGAAAGTAGAGTTCGATCCTTCCCAATAACACTATCCACAACTACAACGCAAGATGAAATCTTGAGAACAAACTAAATTGACAATAAGTCAAACAATCACAAACAATTTGAAGAACAAAGAGAAATAATCGAAAATTCAAGAAACCCTAAGTAGGGCACAGTAACAAACACAAGCGCCAATTGACGATACAGACTAGTTTCATTAAATTGCTAGTAAAAACGTCGAAATGGAATTGCAAAAAGAGATTGGAGATAGAGAGATTGAGAGTAGTAGTATACGTTGCAGAGAGATAATGGATGAAGATGCGAGCGCTTTCGGAGAAGGCCAGGAGAGCTTCTTTGTGAAGAGTGACATCGCCGCCATCAGTGGAAACCTCGGAAAGCTTTTCCTTAACAACACGGCGGACGATGGTCCTCGGCAACTCCTCCGCCACCGCCGCCTCCATCACCGCCTTGTCCTTCCCCATTTCCACCACTTTCTCTCTCCTCAGGATCCGTTTGGGGATGTAGGTACATCAGTGAAGATGTAGGTTCCCGCCAATTTTATTTATTTATTTTTATTTTTACTGGGTTTGGGGCTGGTGGGCTATTAAAGTATTAAGGTTGTTATTGGGATATTGGTCTTGCCATTTGGTTGAGCTAATCAAGATAGATTATTGGCCATTATTGAGCCCAGTCCACAAATATCTCCCCCAAGGTTACTCTATGGGACTGTTTTTGGCATATGGAGACTCATTGGGACCAATATGTAAGGGTGTGTTTATTTCACCTTAACCAATTCCATTTTAGGTCGTCAGTTCAGTTCAATTCAGTTTAGGTCGTTCAGTTCAATTCAGTTCAGTTCAGTTCAGGTCGTTCAGTTCAGTTCAGGCCGTTCAGTTCAAGCCATACACTTTTTCACGCACAGATTACTATTCATTCAATTGAGTTCAAGTCGTTCAATTCAGTTCAGTTCAGTTCAGGTCGTTCATTTCAATTCAGTTCAGTTCAGGTCGTTCAATTCAGTTTAAATACTTTTAGGCGAACTGAATATACCCTTAAAGAACCCTCCAAGGACATTCATCTTCACGGAAACTCGTATGGATCAAGGTCAAATATAAGAGACGCCCCACTACCCTAGAGAGAGATTCACAAAGGTCCGAATTTCATATGCATACATAATATTGTTGAACATTTAATATTCTCACATGTCCACTTACACTAGTAACATCATTGATCAAACAAATCTTAATATAAACGCACAATCAATTTCCTACTTCAATTAGTGTATGCCATGTGACATAACCACATATTGCATATGTTGAGTGAAAATATAATCAAACACACAATTACATTAATCTATCCATGTAACAAAGAAAAGCAATACTAGCCATTTGTTTTAGTGCTTTTCCAACAACCTTCAATTATACATGTCATAAGTTCAATTCTGAAGGAATCCCACATGATATTAAAAAACACTTGGAAGTAGCAGGTTGAAATTTGACCCTACTAATAAAAGAGAGTTTGCCCCAATATAAGATGAATCAGACTCATTGATTCGAGATGATTGTAATTAAGGTCCGTTCTTTTCGTATTGTTTTTATTGGAACTCAATATTTTCTAACAAATCTCAACAACTTCCAACAAACTCCATTAATTAGTAAAAATTCAAACAATTTTCAACAACTCCTAGCAAACAATAAAAAATTTCCAACACTTTTGAGTCACAAAAATCAACAATCCCATCAAACTCCAACATTCTTCAGCAATCAGCAAAAAGTTTCACCATTCTCCAACATTCTTCAACTCCATCACTCCAAAAACCAGACGTAGAGAATAGACTATAGACAAGATCCGTGATGGTTAGTTTGTTACCTTGAAATACTAGGAGGATAGGAAGAAACCATGGAAGATTACACCACACCTACCTCTTGGACTAGAATGCCTTCTTTTAGGATTAGAACCACCTTTGAAAAAAAAAAAAAAATCTAGTCCCAAAAAATCATCCAACATCACTCTTTTTCCCTCCTTGATAAGTCTTGAAATTCCAAGGCTAAGAAACTCTAGAAGCTACCAGGCAATCCACCTTACCCAAACCCAACCCAAACCCAAACCCAACCCGAACTCCAAAACCCAACCGACATCAATCCACGCGTAACCGTTACCAATTTCGCTTTCGTTACTTCCTTCCTCTCAAATTCATCTAAATCCGCCATTAACAACCCACCTCAAGCTCCTCTCTTTCACTTCCCCTCACCTTCTCTCTCTCCTCTCAAATGGATTCATACAAACCTTCTGCTCCTTACATGCCCGACTCACCCTACGCCACCGCCTCCTCCACCACCATCACCGGCGGCGGCGCCGCCGCCCCTTACAACAACTACCCACCACCAGCCCAGACTTACCACGTTGCCCACGAATGTTACTCCGACAATCACAATTACCCACCACCAGCACAAGCCTATCACGTTGCCCACCAATCTTACTCTGACTCAGCTCCTCGGCCCGCCCCGAGCTACCCCGCCGGGCCCGATCACCGGCCCGCTCAGAGTTACCATGTTGGGCACGAATCTTACTCTGCTTCTGCTTCTCCGCCATATTCATCATCTCCTTCGTATGGTGGTGGTGGTGGTGGTGGTGGAGGGGGGTTTTATGTGTACAACCCGTTTCCGCCGGGTACTGACCCGGAAGTGATTCGGAGCTTCCAGATGGTTGATAGGGATCATAGTGGCTTTGTTGATGATTATGAGCTCCAGCAATCTCTCTCCTCTGCTTACCACCGATTCAGCCTTGGCACTATTCGCTTGCTCATGTTCCTCTTCAAGAACCCTAATGAGACTTCGCTGAGACTTGGTAAATTTTTTATTTTATAGCTTGCCCACCAAGTGTTTGTTGTTTTGCCTCACTGAATGTGTGTGTGATCTTATCAATTGGGTGTTTTAGATTGAAAGTTATTGCCTTTCAATTACGCTTGCAAACCCCATAAAGTGGACAGCATTTTTATTGTTTTCTTTGATTACAAGCTAAATGTGAAGGGGAAATTTGATTATCACTTTCCGTGGTGATTTCAGTCTCTTCCCCTTCTCCCCAGAAAGGTTGCTTATGTGTTAAACTTTGCAAAAAAGGAATATGCTCTTCATTCAATCATTTGGGCGTACATATTTGTTACTCTATTTTTTTTGGTGGGTGTGTGGTCATTTGATTTTTTTTATTGTCTTTTTTGTACTAATTGAATTTAATCAACAGGTCCAGGTGAATTCGCTGCATTGTGGGGTTGCCTAGGTCAATGGCGTGTAAGTTGTACTACTGCTATCTTGTGCATATATTATTGTTCATCTATTTTGGATGATATGTGGAACTGTTACATGTTTCAAGTTCTACGTTGATTGCTAGATTTATTAACTATAAATTTGGGAAATATATCAGAAAGAAAAGGAGGAGACATGCTCCAATTTGATGCCTAATGCCTTAACCAGCATGGGTTAGTCTGCTTGTGCCCTTCATCTGCAACTAGCGAGTGCAGAGTTTCTAGTCAATTTCAGTGTTCTAGTTACAGTACTTGCTTTAGTGCTTGATGATAAATGGTTGCGGAAATGTCTGATCTGAAGGCTTAGATTTTAACCAGTGCTGATGCATTTAAAATTTTCAACCTAGGATGTGATTGCTGCCATTCCATTAAGTATAGTGAATAGTCAGACTAATTTGCTGCAGATGTAAGCGATAATTTCGCAATCGCGTGCTATTGTCCAGCACGAGATGTTGTTCATGAGTGTGGATTGATTGGTTTTGTTCTACTTTCAGGCAATATATGAGAGATATGATAGAGATCGAAGTGGGAAAATTAATGCAGGCGAGCTAAGGGAAGCTCTTTATAGTTTGGGATATGCAGTGCCACCTTCAGTAATTGAACTTTTGATTTCCCGCTATGATGATGGAAGTGGTCGGAAGGCTGCGCTTGATTTTGATAGCTTTGTTGAGTAAGGCTTCTCGAAACTTGTTCATTGTGTATTATTGCTATTATCTCTATATGGATACGGATTCTCTCTAACGTTGTACTTTACTGCACTTGCAGGTGTGGAATGGTTATAAAGGTGAGCATGTATTCTCATTTTTCAATTGTATCTTTGCATCAAAGCTTACCTGTTTTGATTTGACTCTGGAAATATATTGAGTGAAGATCAGATTTTCTTTTTTATTTTTATGGTAAATTAAAAAAATCTCGTCTTCTAAGTAAAGCTTTTTCCGGCTTTTCATCTGCGGAAGACCTCACTGATAATGACATTTTTTATTCCTTGCTGTTTTCAAGCGGGCGAAACAGTTGATTTTCCGTTAAATCGTCATTTCATTGCTAATAAAATATTTAATCTATTGTTCACTCTTAATCCAGAAATCCAAAAGAGCTTTACCAAATTGGATGTGTCTTCAAGTATATCTGAGTTGTTGTTTGCAATTGCAGGGTTTGACTGAGAAATTCAAAGAGAAGGATCCACGCTACACTGGTTCTGCGACTTTGAGTTACGACAATTTTATGTCCATGGTTCTTCCGTTTCTTGTAATATACGAATAACAATGTGTGTTAAATGTTGTATATCTTAATGTTAACATGCAAGTACAGGCTTGTACGTTTCTCGTGTTGTCGTGAAGCACATTATGTATATCATGGTAGGTTTTTTGAGGCCATCTTATTTGGTTCTTGTTGCAAGTTATGTGATCTGAATAAAACTCATCTAGGGAACTTCCCTTCTGTTTGAGAGTTGGTTATGTTGCTGTAGATCGTATTGAAAATTCAGATGTACTGTTTGGGGATGAAGTTGTGCCTAGTTCATATTCATATTGTCACTACGCTATTGAGTTTGTCAGAATTGTCATAACTTATAATCACCCTGAGTTCCTGACTTATTTGTTTCCAGGATCACTCGTAACATATACGGTTCTGTGTTGACTTGGAGCATATAATTCTGCATATTCTAACAATTTTGAGAAATTGCATATATATGGTTATTGATTGTAGACTAGTGAGTCTCTTTAAAGAAAAGTAGGGGGTTAAACCGACATTAATCTTTATACGGTCTTCAAATCTAAACTTCGCCGTTATAGTTGCCTATATGCTTTCCTGTTGACATTATTCTGCAAAATAATGCACATGTGCGTTGGGTTAAAACCAGCCATAGTTTTCATTGTTCTATGATACTGGAAGCTCTGCATACTGGTTGACCTAGGTTACCTTCAGTGAAGAATACTGTTGATTACAATACATGGCCAAGTTGTCTTCTTGTAGTAAGTAAGTATCCTACGCTTACCTGTCATCGGGTTGCTACCCAATATATTTACGTCTAGATTTCCTCTGCGAATTCACATCCTCATTGTGGTCTCTGTATGTAACCCTCAGATGAAAAGAGACTAGGTCGACGTTGGTGTTGTGGCTGAGCTCGAAAGTGATATTGGCAACCTCGTCGGACGAATGGAGCAAAGAGAGATCACATCATAGCAAATGCAGAGTCATAGCTCCTCCAATTATGAGGTTGGTGCCTTCCTCTTAAAGCATGCTTGATGGCAGATATAGTTGCATGCATCTTTTCTGAGTTAGTTTGGTCCTAGCCACTCCTGTGTTAAAGATTATTCTGGTGGGCAACACAGTGGCTATGTGTACCCTATTGCTAGATATATGGTGTCTGTGACATTGGGATTAGAGGGACCTATTGATCCGCGATCTTGGCCTCCTAATTAAATAGTTGAAATTTAATGCTCTTTATCTTGAATTACTGAAGAATTACCTAACTAGAATAGAGCTCCAAATTCGCGGGATTGTTCAACTACAGTATATTGTTTGCCATGTGAGGTTTTGACTTGCAACTTTTTTCTTAACCACGGTGCTTCTCGTTCTTGAAAAATAGTCTAAGTTTCGGTCTCTTTAAGTTGTTTGTAATCCTTATCATATGGCTGGTTGAAAAAATACTACTCAACGTCCCCAGCAGATTTATGACTATCACAATCACCTAGCCAATTGTCTGTGTTCTGAGATTCCTCGTATAAAATGGATCTATTGTGATTCGAATCATAGTTTCTGCATATACTACGATTTGTAAATTAATACTACAAATACAACACTTGATTGTGTAGTGACCCCTGTTGAACAAAATAAGGAGTCAAAATGGCATTACTCCGTGTATCTGTCATCCATCTGAACTTTGCTTGTAGGTTTGCCTATTTACGTGTTTGCTGCTAACTTTATCATACAAATGATGAGCTTGTTTTACAGATGAAAACCCAAGTATTCCCTGTTCTATGCTTAGTTTAGTGGAATGATATATATTACTATTTTCTCTCACAATGCTGGTGATTAAAATACATGGCCAAGTCGTCATCATCGAGTGAGTATGCAATGTTCGTCTCTCTCATTAGATTGTTGCCAAATATATTTCTGCCTGACGGTGATCTTTCGAATCCTAAGCAAATCTCTTTATGGTCCATGTATCTATCCCACAGATGAAAAGAGAAAAGATCCATCTTGGTGGAGTAGTTGAACTCAAAAGTGATCTTGGCAACCTCGTCCATACTAATAGAGCAGAGAGAGATCAGATCATAGCAAAGCTCGTAGCCGCTCCACTGGTGAGGTTTGTACTTTCTTCCCAAAGCGCTCTTAATGGCTGCAATGACCGCGTCCATTATTTGTGGTTCTAGATGAGTCAGGCTTGATCCTGTGTCAAAGATCATTTCATGGGGCGAATCATAGCTTCTCAGAATCTGCTTGCCAGCCACGTATACATTTGTCAGTGGAGCCATGTAATAGTGCGATTCTTTTATTAGAGTGACCTTCTTTCCGGCGAACTCAACCTCATCACCGAAGTTTAACACGCCAACGTTGTCCTCGTCTCGCGGAAAACAGTGTGAGAATTTCTTCACCTCCAGTTTGTCTAGAATCGCACCATATCCGCGCATGAGGCCCGCAATACCTGGAAAACTGTTGTTATGCATCAAGTGGCTAGGGATGTAGTTTGATGATCCTAACCCAAAGGGTACATTCTCCACGCGCACAGTCGTGGTGCTCCACAATGTTGAAGGTGGGCCATCGAAGAAAAATGTCTCAGTGCCAATAATCCCGCTCGAGTTAGTCTGATCTTCATAACGAACCGTGTACGAGCAGGGTTCTGTCGAGTCCCACCTTTGGTCCTGACACTGGTGATCTGCAGAGGGAATATAGCTACAAATTAAATCTCTGCAGTGGACCGGTTTATAGGTGGCGGAATCTGAGCTGTCGTAGTAGGAGAAAACGCTTTGGTTATAGCAATGGTTGCAGGGTTGAGCTTGGAGCCAGATGAGGTTGCTCCCAGTGTCGATCACGAGTTCTGTCTCTAGCAGTGGTTCACCATAATTGTTGCTCCCAATCCAAACGGACATAAGAAGCAATTTTTCGTGGGTGGGGTATATATCTGTGTACGCTTTCGATGGAGAGAAGGTTGAATTAAGTGCTGGTTGTCGATCGATGTAACGACTTCTGTGGTATACTGGGGCAGAAAAGGAGAGGCCTTTGTTACTGGGGTGTGTTCTTTTGCTTCGCGATATTAAGGGTTTGGACGTACGGGCGGAGAATGTGGGGAGGAGAATGAGGAAGAGGAGGATGGAGAGACTTGGCAGAGCCATAAATGGTGGCTTCACAGGGCACAGAGGTGATATTATCAGTTACTATGATTTGATAATTTTATGTGCATTTTTAAACACATCTTAGAGAACATTATCTTGGTGTAAAGAAGATTGAGGGGACCAAACGCTAAAATGGGTCATGATCTTTGCTTGTACAGGCGTTTCTTTGGTTGAATTTGATGATATCAACTAAATTAGCAAACCTTTAAAGAAGTGATTTTATATAGTACTGTATCATATTCCATCACCTATACAAGTCAGGATCTTTACTAAAATCACGCTTTCTTGATTTCGTGCACAAATTGGTTGGGCTAACATAGCCAATATTATTGGGCTAACCCATGATCATTATGAATTGCTAAGTGCTACTGTTACTATTTTGGGCTTGTATTTGTTAGTTCTTCCCCCATTCCTACTTTATATCCTCTTCTTCCCCTGTTATCGTTTTTGGGTTTTTCAGTTCCTGTGTCGTAGGCCCGGCAATTCGGGTTAACGAGTTGGGTTCCGGTTGAATTTCTGGTCAATCTCATGTTAATGGTCAATTTCGGTCTCTCCATTATGCAATGTATATATATTGGTGGTTCTATAAAAACTTGTACAGTAGTTAAGAATTAGGATGCACACGAACTTGGAGTGGATAGTACAGTGGTTCTATAAATATCGAGTACATATCTATTTCACTCACGTATATTATATACATCGAATATTGATAAATCGAATTCGAACATGTATATTTCGGGGATATGCTTATAAAATGAAGTATCCATACAGCTTAGGTGCACACATGCACATGCTAAGGTGATTTCAATTCTGAAAACAGGGGGTACCTTGCCCCCATTCACGTGCTGCAGCACACACTGCACTGCATGAAAACAGGGAGTTTAAATGAAAACACTGATATTATTGTATGTATTTATAGCATATTGTCACGGGCCGCTTCTCCACACCGATATTTTGCCGGGCGGTATGTGGACTAGAGTCTTTTTATGCCCAAATATGGAGTATAAGTCTTTGGAGCATTGTATTTGGGCTAAGGAGGCT